>JAQQSW010000182.1:41461-72516 GCA_028646575.1 Pseudocheirus occidentalis
AGAGTCCGGAGCTTCACCCACTGCCAGCTGGACGCCCACTCCCAAACTGACACAGAGATGCCCAGGCCAGAGGAGAAACGCTGCTGAGTGGCATCAAGAGGCCTGTGGGGTGGCCAAGGGCCAGGGGACTCCAGTGAAGAGCAAACACAAGGTTGGGTACAGGTAGAGGCCTGGAGGTTTGGGAGGGGGCCAGGGAGGCTGGGGCAGGGCAGGGCCAGGGGAGACAATGGCAGACCGTGGCAGGCTGAGGGGAGGCTGTGGAGGGGGCCAGAGGAGGCTGGGGCATGGCCAGGGGAGGTTCGGTTGCCCGTGAGGAAAGCTGGGGGGAGAGGAGTGCACCTGCATACAAGATGGTGCAATGGTCCACACAAGCACCTGGGCAGCCCTTAGGCTCATCCTCCACCCACTTCTGATGGATCGCTCGAATCAGGGCATGGAAGGCCTGCTTCACACCCTGCCGGGACTTGGCCAAGGCCTCCACGAAAGGCACCTTGAGGCTTTGGCTGGCTTTCTGACCCATGTCTGAGTCCACCAGCCAGTGAGCCACGTCGATCTTGTTGGCCACCAGCACCATGGGCACCCAGTTGGTGCCCTTGACCCTGTGGATGCGGTCCCAGAAGATGCTCACATCCACAAAGGTCCTGATGTAGTCTACGGCGTAGACACAGAGGAAACCATTTCCCCAGTGGATGCACTCCTCCTGCATGGCAATGCAATCCTCGCTTCCCGAAGTGTCCAGGATGTCCAGCTCATAGGAGTCCCTGTCCACCACCGCCACACCATGGTACATGTCGCTGCCCGTGGGCTCATACTCAGACACGAAGCGATTCTGGAGAAAGCGGATGGTCAGTGCACTCTTGCCCATGCCACAGCTGCCCATCACCACCAACTTGTACGACATCTCTGCTGCGTACCTGGCCACTCACCCTTTGTGAATTGTAAATAAAACTGGCAGGGAAGCCTGGCCGGGGCCCTGGGTCAGACAGGCAGGAGAGACACAGAGGTCTGCCTATATCACTACTTGTTAAGCATTCTCCAATTGATGGACATTCCAGCAATTTTTAGGTCTTTGTCACCACAAAGAAAACTTCTGTAAGCATTTTAGAACTTATAGGTTTTTTTTTCTTTTCCCCTAATCATCTCTGGAAATAGAACTACTAATAGCATTGCTTTGAGAAAGAGTCTAGGTAGTTAAATAACTCTTTGTGCACAATTCCAGATTGTTCTACAAATGAGTTGGATTAATTCACAATTCCACCAACAATGAATCAATCTCTCAACTTTTCTACATCCCTTCCAACATTTGTCACTTTTCCCTTTAATTATGTTAGGCAGTCTGTTAGGTGTAAAATGATAGATATCTCAAGGTTGTTTTAATTTTTATTTCTCTAACCAGTAATGATTTAGAAAATTTTTACATATGACCATAAATTGCTTTGATTTCTTCATTGGAAAACTGCCTGTTCATACCCTTTGACCATTTATCAATTCATGAATGACTCCTGTTTTTACATTTGCCAAATTTCTTTACATATTTTAGATGTGAGACCTATATCTGGTGAAATTTCTAGAAAAAAACATTTCCCCCAATTTTCTACTTACCTTCTTTTCTTGGCTACATTTATTTATACAAACCCTTTTAATTTAATGTAATTGAAATTACTTATTTTGTACCCAACTTTTTTCTATCTTTTATTTATTCATAAATTGCTTACCCATCCATGAGTCTGATGAATAATGTTCCATGTTTTTTCTAATTTTCCTGTAAAATCTCTCATTATATTTTAGATAGTATATCTATTTTGACCTTATTTTGCTAAGTGGTGTAGGATATCAGTTTCTGCTATACTGCTTTCCAGTTTGCCCAACAGTTTTTAGCCAAATAATGAATTTTTATCCCCTAATCTTAAGTTTTTACATTTGTCAAATGCAAGGTTATTATGTTTATATGCTGCTGTAAATTGTATGCTTACCCTATTCCATTGATCTGCCTTTCCATTTTTTCAGGCAGTACCAGATAGTTTTAATAATTTCTGTTTTGTGAAAGAATTTAAGATCCAGTAATGCAAAACATCATTCCAAAAATATTTTGCTGAATTAGAAAAATAATAGCAATTCATTTGGAGGAACAAAACATCAAGAATACCAAAGGAAATAATGAAAAAAAAATAATAATCCTTGACCTCAGATTTTATGTTCAGTATTGAGTTCTGCTCAACTCTGCCAAGGACAAAGAGTAACCTGAGCTCCTGTGGCTAGATCTGGGTGCCTCTATGTTTTTGATGCTTCCAAAATGGTGTGATCCAGGGAGAATTCTGGTAACTGTCCTCCTGGACTGCCCTCTGGTCCTTACCCAGGTAGTGTCTCTGCTTCTTCATGACCAACAACTACAAGATCTTCCCTCTACAATATAACTATGACCCAGGCTTGGAGAGCTGGTGAAGTAACTGCCAAATTGTTCCCAGACCTGCGCCAAGTGGTAACACGCGGGTTCACAGTTGTCTCTGTCCGGCTGTTAATTCCCCTTACTTTCCTTGGGTGCTAAACACACCTAGTGCTACCACTATTGTGGCTGCTACTACTGCTACCTCATCCAAGCCCCATGGCTGGTGCTGCTTCTGCTATTCTGTAATCCTGCCAAGCCACCACCCCAGTCTGCAGAACTCTCTCTCCTCCCAAGCTGTCCTATGCTGGAGCACTGTCTTGTTGTGCCTTTTTAAAAATTTAGTATTATCTTGCTCAGAATTTTGATTTGATGTGTTTTTTTAAGTTCCTTAGAAGGTTAGGAGAGATCTACAGAAATGTTCTTTGCACACTCTGCCATATTAACTACCCCTATCACTGGTTTCAAAATATACAGAAAAACACAAAAACATGAATATATCACTACCTGAAATGTGAAAAATTAATATCAAAATTTCTCCATTTTGTGGGGAGGGGAATGTCACAGGTATTCTTAGCTGGGATCTGTGAACTTATGTGTCTCTTCAATTTTTTGATAACTAAATTTTAATATAATAGTTTTTCTTCTTGATGCTGTACATATTATTTTGTGCTTTAAATTTTTTTTTAAATCTGAGAAGGGGTCTATAGACTAAACAGGTTCATGAAGTTAAATTTAAGAATGCTAGATTTACAGAATATCTACTTTCTCATCCATAGGATGTACCATGTTAAAGAGGAAGAAAAGAAGATTCAGTTGACACATAACAATTCAGTTGAAATATTTGAAGAACTGTCAGGTGAAGGAAAGATTAGACTTTTCTTCTGCTCCAGAACCTGAAAGAATGGGTAGAGTGTTGCAAAGACTACATAAAGGTAAAGTTCTTTAGACTGATATGTCCCAAAGTAGAATGAAGTACTTCAGAAAGGTTTAGAATCATGCTTATTGGAGGTTTTTAATGATTAATAATAGCTAGCATTTATGTGATACCTTAAGGTTTGCAAAACACTTTAACATATTATGGAATCCTCACAACAGCCCCTCACAACAACTGGGCCTCTTATTATTATCCCAATTTTACAAATGAGAAAACTGAGTTAGAATGGTTAAGTGACTTCCCCAGGGTCACACAGCTTAGTAAGTGACTAAGGCTAGATCTGAACTTGGGTCTTGATGAATCTAGGTTCTTTTCCTATCCATTGAACCACATAAATTGTTATGTTTTAATAAGGATGACTGTCAAGATATCTTCTAATAACACTAAAATTTTGTGCTTCTGTTCGTATTACTAATGATATCATTATTATTAATAATAAAAGAAGTATTTATAGTATAATTACAATATTTATGTGCTAGTTATTATTTTTTTTTTGCTTTTTTTTTGGAGGGCAGTTGGGGTTAAGTGACTTGCCCAAGGTCACACGGCTAGTTTTTTGTTTTTTTGTTGTGTGTGTGTGTGTGTGTTAAGTGTCTGAGGCCAGATTTGAACTCAAGTACTCCTGACTCCAGGGCTGGTGCTCTAATCACTGTGCCACCTAGCCGCCCGTATTGTTATCATTTTTGATATTGTTCCTGCTGAGGTATCACAGAAAAGTTACTACTGAAGTAAAATGGAAAGAAGGCAGAATGTCGAGCCTGAGGACATGCATGGATTCAAATCCTAACTTTTCACTTTAGCTATGCAATATGGGCTAGCCAAGGGATGGGGAACTTGCAGCCTGGAGGTCACATGTGGCCTTCTAGGTCCTTGGGTGTGGCCTTTTGACTGAGTCCAAGTTTCACAGAACAAATCCTTTTATTAAGGGGCTTTTTATTAAAAAGAGCTGCACTTGAGGACCTTGAGGGCCCCATGTGGCCTTAAAGCCATAGATTTCCCACCCCTGGAGTCGTTAGTTACTTACCATCTCTTGGCTTCATATAACCATAAAACAGAAAACAGAAACATTAGAGACCACTAGTGTATAATGATCTACTTGAGGAATGATAATGGCATAAACTTTCCTCTTTCTTATAGGTGCAATTTGGGGAAGAAGTATTTTACAAAAGAAAGGATTGTGCCTATTTTTAAGAAAATACTCATCATATCTTGAGCAGGTCAGAATTTCAGGAGTTTGGGACCTTCACTAAACATTACAGAGGAGGGTACTTGAAGTTTGCAGTCTCCCTGTTTGATTGTGGTGAGTTAGGCCAAAATTTGATCTGCCAAGTAAAATGCCCCCAGCTGCTTCTCTAAGAGTTCCTGGGGATTTTCCACAGGTGGCATTGTAAACACATCTGTGCAAAGAATTGAGATACTCATTTGAAACAACAACAGCAGCAAACCCCAAAACACAAATCTGTACCTCCACCTCTGCTCAGTCTTTATCAAAAGAAACAGCATCAATAGAGGCAGTTCAACAAGAAAATCTGAAAATTGCTCATTTCTCCCTAGTCCTTTAGCTATTAGGAAGTGTTCAGTTGTCTAGGAGCAACCATGTCTGGCAGCTGACACTGTCACTGTCATGGCTATTTTGCAGACTGGGGAGCCAAGGCTCAGAGGATGTAAGTGACTTCTCCAGGACCACATAGATGGCAAGAAGAGGAAGTGAAATGTTTTGTCCATTTTTAAAAACTTTAAATATCTGATTAAAACCAGTCAGGCAGAAGCTTTGATGATCTGCCACAAGACCACCTCATCTTTATCTTTTCTTCTATACTGGCAGTTCATTAGAATTCACAAGATGGCTCAGCATAATGGAAAGAAACTTTGATTTGGGTCATAGGACCTGAATTTGAATTCTCCTGCCCTAAGCATACACTAGCTGTGTGACCCTAGACAAGTCACTTAACCCTTTATTTGTCTCAGGTTCCTCATCTGTAAAATGAGGGTAATAATAGCACCTGCTTCCCAAGGCTGTTGTGAGGATCCAGTGAGGTAATTAGAAAGCATTTACAAACAGATCCTTGCACATGGTAAATGTTACAAAAATGTTTATGAATATCTGGGACTATTTGGACAGCCAAGCAGCACTGTGAATAGGGTGCCAGGTCTGGAGTCAGGAACACATCTTCCTGAAATCAAATCTGGCCTCATACACTTACTAACTGTGTGACCCTGGGCAAGTCACTTAACTCTATCTGCCTCAGTTTCCTCATCTATAAAATGGAAATGGCAAACCACTGCAGTGTATTTGTCAAGAAAACTTCAGATAGGGTCACAGAGAGTAGGGCACAATTAAAATGACTGAGCAACAATGACTTGGAATATTACCGCCCTGTAAGAAATCATGAAAGAACCGACTTCAGAGATTTCTGGGTCCTAGAACTACCTGTGAACTGAAGCAGAGTGAAGTAAGCAGAACCAAAGAAACAATTGAAATAAGACAAATAACATTGTAAAAACAAAACAAAAAGAAACAAACAAAAAATTGGAAAGATGTAAGTTGGTCAATGTAATGACCAGCTGCATCTATCATAAGGCATACTTACTTAGGATCTCTGATGAAGCATGTTCCCCACCACATAACAGAAAGCCTTTCTTGACTCTACCTACCCACCATCACCAATTCTGTTGCCTTCCCTCAGTTAATTATTTTCAATGTATCTTGCATGTAGTTTGTTCGCATGTAACTGTTAGCATGATGTCATCTCCCCTATTAGATAGTGGTGTCCTTGAGAGCACTAACCTTTCTTTGTGTTCCTAGATCTTAGCACAATGGCTGGCACATGGGAGGCATTTAATAAATGTTCATTGACTCACTGATGGTTGGACACAGGGAGCAGAAAGAGAAATACATTGTGGAAATGACCACTGTGAGGATTCATTTTGTTTGATTATTTTATTCATTACACGTTTTCTTTATACATTTTTTCTCTATTTTTTATTTTTAACTGGGGGGAGGGCTCAAGGTTTGAGTAATAGTGCTGCCCTCCCCCAGAAAAAAGTAGATCATTGATTTTTTTTTTTCACCACAGATGAAGCCAGAAGGAATGAGATGGTCGGATGAGAAGGACAATTTTGAAAATAAAACACACACACACACACACACACACATAAGAGTATATATTATTATTATATAGTCTATCATCAACATATTCTATTATGAATGTCTGTATATATTATGTATGTTATTTATATTACATAGTCTATCTATATATTCTATCACTAATATATTACTTAGATAATATTCTATTTATATTTCTATTATATAATATATTTAGTATATATTATGTGTTTGAAGCAAGTGATATGAATATGGAGATTGACAGTTTTATATCAAATTGTCACTGTGTTATTTGATTTGCTCAAGATTACATGTAGTAAATTATCGCAGGTAGTATAATATTTGATGTCAGGTCCTCAGAAGTCAGAGCCACTGCATTTTCCAATGTACCACACCAAAGAAATAAAGTCAAAGAAGAAAACAGATATATCCAATAATGCAATAGTAATTTCTTAACAAATCTAATTTTATATAGTTCTGTTTTTTTCAGACCAAAATGTCCACATGTTACTTGTTTTACCTCAGTCAGTTAAAAAGCTATTCGTGATCTCCCTACATGAAAACTCAAACGAGTTGACCCAAGTGCCTAGTGTCCCTTTATTCCTGTAGCTTCCCTTGTCTTCCGGTAAAGAAAGCACTGGAATATTGCCATTTTATTTTGATTAACCTCCCCTACAGCTGCAGGCTGCTGTTGAGGCAAGAGGTAGTTTATTTTATTAAAATGGGCCTGCAGTATGATTATCACCTAACAGAAATTATGCAGTAACAAAGAAATACAGGCATTTGTGTATGTGAATCACTACTTGGGAAATCTGGCGGAAGATACACGCTTGGCGTTGCTGCTGTGATCAAAATGAAACACTCAAGGTGTACCTAATGGGCAAGAGAGTTCTCATGACCAGAAATATTTCTTGTCGTTACTGACACAATTACTTCATATTTACTTTATAATAAGAAATCACTTCATAGGCAATCAGAGGATGCAGTTCTTAAAATAAAAAAAAAGGGAGGATTTAAAAAAAATAAATCAGTCTTTAAACCAAAAATAAAACTGAAAAAAACTGGTCATGCAACACAACTGTTAACCTGTGGATTTCTTATTTGAGGACTCATAATTTCCTAGGAAATAGGGATTCCCAAAGAGAAAACTACTCCAGCAGCTGTAATTAGTAATTTTTCAGCTTACACTCTTGGAAAATAGCTTAGGGAAACTTAGAGCTTAAATGCCTTTCTTAAGGTCACATAGCTAGAATGTGTCAGGGACAGGATTTGAACCTGAGACCAGCAATTGGTCTACTTCCCCAAGCTGTTTTTCATATTAGTACTTAATATTTAATAATTAAGTGCAATTAACTATATTCTATATGTCACATTTTATACAATGTATATTTTCATTCAATACATTATATTATTCTGTAGCTATGATATAGCAATGGTTATTAAGTATTGCATAAATATAGTGGATTTTGATTTTGTTAATATTCATAAGTGAGAGATAGTACAGAATAGTGAATAAGATGTTTGACTTGAATACAGAAAGCACCTGATATTAACTGGCCAGGTGACAGAGGACAAGGGGAACAGGGCATTTAATAAGCATCTATTATATATCAAAGCATTGTACTAAATATGTTCCTTACAAATACCTCCTTGGGTCTCATGATACAACTAGTCACTTTACCACCATATCTCTATATAGCTTTCTAGGATTTAGCTATTTACTCTCAGAAACAGTTATTAGAAGGAATTCCCACCCCAAGAATTCCCTCTACCACCAAAATAGCAGATCCTTTACATCTTCTTCATTGTCATCATTAATAACACCATCATCATAATTGACATTCATATAGCACTTTAAAGTATGAAAACCACTTTACCTGCATTGTCTCATTTGCTCTTCCCTTTTAAGTCATTACAATAAAATTTATAATTACTTAAGCACCTTTCATGAGCAAGGTTACTTCACTGAAAAATGACTTAAGGACATAGAGAAGATTGATTTATGATTTTCCAATTATTTCATGACTAGCAGGATTTTCTGGCTTTGTACCAAAATTTTAATCACATAATACCCTTTTATTTTTAAAGAAAAAAATACAAAGATAAAAAAGATGAGCCTTCTTTCTGATCATTATGTATGACATCAGGTGCATTTCTCATAGCCAAGTCCCCAGGACTAAAACCTTTGAGATGGAAGGGACCTCGGGGGACATTTAGTGCAAACTCCTCATCTTGTGATAAGGAAAATGAAGACTAGAGAAGCTAAGTGATGGGCCGAAGGTTACCTAGCACAGGGGTGGGTAACCTGTGGCCTTGAGGCCACATCTGGGTTTGATTGAGTCCAAGTTTTATAGAACAAATCCTTCTATTGAGGGGATTTGTTCTGTGAAGTTTGGATTCAGTCAAAAGGCCACACTTGAGGACCTAGAGGGCCACATGTGCTCTCAAAGCCACAGGTTCCCTACTCCTGACTTAGCTAGTAAGGGACAAGGCCAGCATTCAAACCCAGGTCCTCTGCATCTAAATTCCTGACATGCTCCACTTTACCATGTGGTGAATTTCCAATGACTTAATGTGTGGAAAACATTTTGAGGCACTAGGAAAATATCTATTGTCATAGAAATAGTGATGATGATGATGATGAGGAGGAGGAGGAGGACAATGAGGAGGAGGAGAAAGAGGAAGAGGAGGATTGCGATGTGTCTAGAAGGCTTGAAAATCTTCTTTTTATTCAATGACCTCTCTTTCTGATCTTGAAGACATAACAGTTACATTCATACTTGGCTAAGGTTTAAAAAAAAAATCCCACCAAGGATTTTATTTATTTGGTTTTCATGACCACTAACATAAAATTAACCTAAAAATTAATTACCCTTACCTATAAAACCTCAATATAATTCTTAGTGCTCTGATTTCACACACACACACACACAGACACATGTGTATACACATGTGCACATACCTGTATGCATATGCATATGTGTATATACAGATGCATGTATATGTATCCATATGTATGTGTATGGTGCATGCATGTGTGTATTTGTTTGAGAATATTGGGACAGAGCATTCTCAGCTTATTGACTAATCCCATGGTCACTGAGGGCTCCTTACATTTCCCAGTCAGTATTATATCTGTGCACTGCCTCCAAAATTGCAAGAACAACAACAACAAAAAGAATCTGCATAAGTTTTAATGAAAGTAGAATGTTGTTTTCTTGTTCCTAAATGCAATGAGGAGATAAAAACAATATCTATGCATTTGGATGTATGCATGTGTATTTATGTATGCATATGTATACTTATGTACACATGCACATATATACTCACATGTTGGCACACATAGATTTGGCCAGCCTATGCATATCTGTATATACAGTCATACAAACACTCCTACATGCATATGGTGACTGGGAAAATATATATACACATGCATAGTGTATACACATGCATGCATGTATGTGTGTACATATACATGTACACATGTATGTATATTTCCTGGACAAATGGGGAAGGACACAATTCTAAATGTACATCAACGGTTTGATCAATGGTGAGGAGAACAAATCAAACCATTTTCAAGAAGCGTGTGTGTGTGTGTGTGTGTGTGTCTCACATACACACACACACAATTTCTTTTACTCCTTGAGGATCAATCAATTTAAAGAATTTAAAAGAACCTCTTATGTTTTAGATCAGTGCGTGACAATAGGATAATTTTTGGGAGAAGACAAGGTGCTATAATATCTGGTGAGGTAGCCTTGGGTTCAGGAGACTCTGTCTTCAACTTTAACCTTTGTTACCATCTGGTGATTGGACACCCTGGCCCAATCGATTAAATGCTTGGTGGCTCCAGAAAGACTCCAGTCTAGCCTCAGTATATAAGAGGAAATAAGGTTGACATTGCAGTTGGAGCTGAAACTTCATTGGTATATGGAGCCTCCAGGTGGAGAAACTTCCTCTACCAAGGCAGGGTGTCAGAAAACTTAGAATATCAAATTTATAGTTATACACAGCAATTTGAAAATGGAAAAAGCATTGGCAAATGGGAGATCAGAAAAAAGGCTTGTCTGGGATATGGCACCTGAACTCTTCTATAATGTGGTCCAGGAACTCCAAAAGTGTGTGCGTGGGATGGGGGGTAGGGGTTACATTCCGGAAATGAGAGGCCCAACCATTCAAAATCTTGGACATAGCAAGTATGTATCTGACCTATTTGAGGATATAGCTGAGGGCAGCTAGGCTGCTGCAGGGAATAGAGTGCTGTATCTGAAGTCACGAAGACCTGAGTTCAAATCCAACCTCAGAAACTTACCTAGGAGTGTGATCCTGGGCAAGTAACTTAATTTCTGTCTGCCTCAGTTTCCTCATTTGTAAAATGGAAACAATAATAATACCCAATTCTCAGGGTTGTTATGAGGATAAAATCAGTTAATATTCATGAACTGCTTAGAACACATTATTATTAATTACATCCAAGTACCCGTTCATAGTCTAGTTTGACTGAAACAAGGTCCTAAAAATAGTTTGTGTTCAATAAATGTTTGTTAAATAGTAAACATTGAAAGGATTTCCTTCCAATTCGATGAAGACAAATTTATAATTGGAATGAGATCTTAGCTTTGTACTGAAGTAATTATGTTCTCAAGAAGGAATTTGCGGTGTCAGCTCTGATAAATCACTGCTGACTGGATTGCCTTCCTCCCTTCAGATGCCATTCCTAACAGTATTGGCCTTGGAGGAATTTTTGAAGTAGCCTGTTGGAGTCATAACATACAATGTACTTTTGGATAAAAAGGGCCTTTTCCCACCTGTATGACCTGGAACAAATCATGGACCCTCTCTGAGCCCTCATCTATAAAATTAAGAGGTTGTATTGAATGTGCTAAAGACCCTTCCAGTTACCAGTCTATGTGCCTTTGAAGTCAAATGAGCAGTTTGGGGCTCCCTGTGAACCCCCAAAGTAAGAAGGTATCTTTCATGTCTTCCAAAGCTCATGCTACCTTTTTATTCTACAGTCGACAAACTCATTATTTCCTGCATCCTTTTCTTTACCTGGAAAGTTTTTTTTTTTCTGGAATGACTCAAGATTCTGGCTTGCCTTTGACTCCTGTGGTGCTACTTTTCTTGAATAGGTACCTGCTTATTATTTCTGCCTACTATGAGTGCTAAAGCTTGCTGGGACTGGTGCTGTTTAGGTAGAGGGTCCCCCACTGGCTTCTTCCCCTTCCTGAGCTCATCCCTGAAACCTGGTCCTTTTCCAAAGGTCCCAGATAGAACATAGACAGAATTTGTCTTAAACAGCATTTCGACTCCCCTTGCCTTCCTACTTGCTTTCATGTTATGGCATAATACCCATGCCTGAACTTTTTAGCCTGTATCTCATACACTGGTTTTTCTCCCCAAAGCCCAAAGTTGATACCTTTTCCCTGCCAGCCTCAAGTGTATAAAGATGGAATCAATTGGAAGTCAGTCAAATGGACATAACATGTCTGAGAAGAAGTATGGTACCATTGAAAGTGTGGTGGATCACAGTCAGGGAACCTGGGTTCAGACCTTGGTTCTATCATCAATGTGACATCAAGGAACTTGTTCTTTTTATTTTTTTTAATTTTAAACTAAACTAATCCTCAGCAGATATTTAAATATAGAAGGTAGAACATCAAAGAAGATTGTATATGAATTTGAACTTTTTTTATAAATTTGAACTATTTTTAAAGAAAGTAATTACACACATATAAAATTAAAATGACATTTATCATAGAACAGTGTATCAGCAATGCAGTATTCACAACGCCTACAGTAACTATAAGTATGCTGATATGGTTATTAATCACAAAATGTAACAGGCTCTCTACATGAGGAATATAGCCAGAGCATTTATTCAAATACCAGAAAACTGAGTCCCCAAACCAGAAAGTCAAAGCTAACACAGTAGTTATGAAGTTGGCATATGTATTTAAAGAAGTAAACACCCACATTCTCAAGCCTTCAAAACAGGGGAGGCTGCCTCAGGCAAAGATCCTCCTCTCCTCACTCATGGCAACTGCTCAGGGTCCAGGCAGCTTGCTCCCAGCAGCTCCCACCCCTTCACAGTTCTTGTCTGGCAGTCCTCAGCAAGAATCCTTAGCAGAAATTCTGGGTGGCTCAACGTAAAAGGAGTTTGCACCACTGCTATTGCTGCTGCTTCCAGTCACCAGCACTGATGCTAGCTTGGTTCCAGCTTTCTCTTGCTCCACTTCTTCCTGCTATCTCAGCAAATTCAAGGGGCATGGAAGATCTTCAGATCCCGGTATCATTACAAACAGAGAGTAACAACACTCTTCCATTTATTACATTTCCCCGTCCCTTCTTTTTGTTTCCTTCTGTGCATAAAAAAAAAAACATTTTTGATGTGCTCTTGGGTCTCAGTTTCCTCATCTGTGAAATGGTGGTGTTGGACTAGATGTACTCTGAGGTCCCTTAACTTTATATCTAAGATCTGTTTGTTTTATCTCTTCCCGGAGTCAGAAAGACCTGAGTTTAAATCCAGTCTCAGATACTTACTGGCTTTGTAACCCTGGACAACTTAACCTCTGTCTTCCTCAGTTTCCTCAGCTGTAAAATGATGGTAAGAATCTCACCTACTTTAGAGTCTTGTTCTGAGGATCAAGTTAGGGAATAATGGTAAAGAACTTAGCACAGCCCCTGCCTGGCACAAAGCACTATATAAATGCATATTCCCCTTTCCCCTTCCCCTTTCTTATAGGTCTCACCCAACTGCCAAGGTCTTCTTGATATAATAAAAGAGTAAGAAACTGCTATAAATTGATGTCACTCCCAGGAGGGATGAAGATACTTATTGACCCCACATACTTATTGACCCCACATGAATGATCCTAATGGTGAAATTCTAGCTAACATGTTAGGCTGATTCTGGAGAATCAGGGAGGGGGGCCAAAAACCTTCCCAGGAACCATAAAAGCAATATCGCATAGGCGACCACCTACTCTGCTTATACACAGGGTTGGCTCTGGTCCAAACAATAATGTTGTACTTGGGTTTTGACCACAAAAGCTGTCAGAATTGAGTATTTGAGCAGAATTATAGCCCTTACCCCCGGGTCTTCAAGGCTTATAGAGAAAGCACACATCCCTGGCCAGCCACCAAGTTAAGTGTAAATGGGTCAGGAAACAATCCATTAGTGGAGCCAGTGCCTTAGGCAATTGATTGAATGCATGGGCCGATTTCATGTAAGCCTGTCCTATTGTAGGTGAAATTTCCCCAAAAAAGCAGCTTTGCTTCTCTTTCCAAGGTAGTATCCACATCTAAGTAGGATATCACCTCCTTCAGGCCTCCTTTTTGAGAAGTGGATAGTCTACAGTTAACAGACAGTACAAGCAAGGAGCAATCAATTTGTCTGAGTATAAAAATCTGTGATCAAAGCTTCTCAACAGAAAAAAGTTGGCTAACTTACAGATTGCCAACTTCCTGCAAAATTGAGCTGTGCTTAATAATAAGGTGTTGCTTCCATTTTCAGTAGGAATAGTATTTTCTTCACCATCTTCCTCTCTCCCCCTCCCTTTTGCCTCCATCTTTTATTCCTGGGGACAATGTTTGGGAGAAATTTCTCAGAATAGAAACTGGGAAAACTTAGGACAGTGTTTCCCCTTTGAACAAGTATCTAGTGAATAAAAGGAACTAGACAGTATCTCTGACCACAGGAATGTTTGTTTTCTAGGGTGTGGAGTACATTGGATATAATATCATTCTTAGAGTAAGTATCAGTCAATAAACATTTATTGAGGGCTTTTTATATGATAGTGTTTAGGCTAGATACTAGGGATCTATACTGTTCATGGAATAGGAAGATTTTCCCTGTTCATGAATAGGCCTATGGGACCATGTGTCCCCTTTTCCCTTGAAACAGGAACTGTGTTCCCAGGTCTAAAGGTACACAGGTAGTTCAATCATGGATGTCCCGCTGCTTTGACAGTTGTGATCCATGCTGAGTCACATAGAGTCCATTGAGGCAGGAACTTGCCCAAGGAGGAGCTTGCTTAGAGGGAGGCTTGCTTACAGGGAGACTTGCTTGTAGGAAGGCTTTCGCACCTTTTGGTACTAAGCTAATTAGGCACTGAGTCACAAGGGTTGTGATGCCTTCTGACTCTGAGCCTATTAGTTGAAAAGTATGTATAGTGGCAGGTTGATATTTTACTTTAGGGGTTTGCTTATGAGAAGAGCCTTTAGATTCCCTGGACTCTAAATAGCCATTTGTTAAGAGCCCCCTAACTACTCAGAGGTTTGTTCTCTCTCGGTCTGGTGGTGTATCTAGGTGGTTTCCTTACTGTGTTCAGACAGTAATTTCTCTGCTTGTATTTTCCACTTATCTGCAATTAAAGTAAGATTCTTGATCCCTTTAAAAGCTGTCTTTCCTTTAGCAAAGTATATCAAGAACCTGTGCTAGCAGCCTATCCTGGGTCTGCTTGAGTGCTTGCTTATACAGGATCAAAGGACTACAACAGGATCCCTCTGAGACAGTTACTCATTTATTCTGAACTCAATATTTTTCTCACCAAACCCTCCCCTCTGCATAACTTTCCCCATTACTGTCAAGGGTACTGCTGTCCTCCCATTCACATGGCTCACAACTAGAGTTAGCTTGATCTAGAATGCATTAAGGGGCATTGGGAAAGGCTTCCTGTAAAAGGATGACTTTATTTTTAATTAATCAATCAATTATTTTTGAAATTCTTTAAAAAAAAACCCACGGCTTCCAAATTCTCTCCCTCTCTCAAGTCGCTTCACAGCCCAACAAGAAGGCAAGCAAAAGGATATCAATTATATGTGTGAAATCACAGAAATAATGAAAAACCTATTTCCACATTAGTTGTAAAAAGAAGATCTGAGGTAAAATTTGAAGGAATTCAGGAGGTTGAGATGAGGAGGGAGAGTATTCCAGGAAGAGGGGGAGGAGCCCATGAAATTTCCCAGAACTGAGACCTGGAGTTTCTTGTTCCAAGGATAACAAGGAGGCCAATGCTGTAGGATTATGCCAGGATGGGGGCATTGTCAGAGGAGAAAAGGGGGAATATTTAAGAGATGTTGTGAAGGAAAAATTGAGAGGACTCTTAACAGATTAGATATGGTGGAAGAAAGAGAGTGAGGAAGACTGGGTGACACATATGTTAGGAGCCTGGGTGAAGGAGAATGTGGAGGCTTTAAATGGAATGGAGTAGTTTGGAAGAGGGAAGAGTTTTGGGGAAAGATTATGAGATCAGTTTTGAACATATAGACTTTAAATGCCTCCAAGATATTAAGTTTGAAATATCTAAAAAGATTGCAACTCTTGAAAGTAGGAGAGAGATTAGTACCACGTGAGTAAATCTGAGAATCTTCAACATAAAGGTGATTATTGAATCCATGGGAACTGATAAAATTATTAAGAGAAATAAAATAGAAGAAGAAAAGAAGATGGTCCAGGACAGACCCCTGTGAGACACTCATAGGAGTGAGCAGGATCTGTATTAAGATCCAACAAAGGGGTCTGAGAAGCAGCTGTGACACAGGTCAGAGGAGAATGAGGATAGAGTACTGTCAGTGAAAGTGACAGAAGATAAGAATGTCAAGGAGAAGACAATTAATAGTATCAGAGGTGGTAGGAAGATCAAGAAGGATGAGCATTGGAAAAAAGCCCACTGGATACGTCAATTAAAGATATTCAGTCATTTATTAGTTATGTCCAACTCTTTGTTATCCCATTTGGGGTTTTCTTGGCAAAGATCCTGGAGTGATTTGCCTTTTCCTTCTCTAGACCATTTACAAAAGAACAGCTGAAGAAAATGAGGCTATGTAACTTGCCCATGGGTGCTCAACTAGTAAGAATCTGAAGCTAGATTTGAACTCAGGGTGATGAATCTTCTTGACTCCAGGACTGGTGTTCTATTCACTTTGCTGCCATTGAGTTGCTCTGTGCTAGTTAAGAGATCCCTCAGTCTGCTTACACTCAACTGGAAGGGTTCACAAAGAAATAAATACAAAGTAGGAAAGGTGATTTTAAAGAAGAGATTACTAATAACTTGGGAAAACAGGAAAAGCTTCATGTAGGAGGTGATATCTATGCCTTAGTTTCATTATCTGTAAAATGGAATAATACTGCCTGTGACATTAAATTCACAGGATTAATGTGAAGATCTAGTGGAATATATATATATATATATATATATATATATATATATATATATATATATATATGTATCACTTTGCTTAGACTGAAAACCTTATTCAAGGTGTCCTAAAAGTTTTAGTGTTTTACCAGCTCAAACTGCACTAAGAATTTTGGGACATACTATTTAAGCATCTGATACTATTGGGATGTTCAGGAGAGAGTACAAACATTAGTAGGTAGGGAAAGAAACTCTGTATGTTCATGGATCAAATCAACGGAACATTATGATACTGAATATATGATTAAAAGTCCCAGATTGACAAACAGCCATCAGTTGCCTAGGGCCATTTTAACAATCAAACTGGAACAACAGCACAGAAAAGCTAATCAGTTGTGAAGAACTAGGTCACAGTTACTGGAAATAAGTTATATATTCAACCACAAAATGGTCAATTCAAACACTGTGTAATATAGACAGAGCCTTTGGAGAAAAGCCTAGCCCTGGCCAGTTGGTCACAGTCAAGCATCAGTGATCCCTCCATTCTGCCCTCAAACCTTCCATTCCCTGGGGACTGAGGTCTCAGCTGTCACAATGGGAAGCAACATCCATGTGGGAGTGTGGCACCCTGAGGTATATTCAGAGTATGCTTAGGTGCAAGGTAGCAATCTGCAGAGAGAGGCGGTCTAGTTTCATGAACAATATAGGCCAGAATCTGTTACCCAAGCTTAACTTCGAAAAGGAGCAAACTTAGGGTGAAAGCAACCAGGAAGGACAGATTTTTATAAACAGAGGACACTCTCCTTCCAGGTTCCCCATCTGTCTTTCAAATAATACTATGGAGGGAACCATTAAGACCCTTTCCCTGACTAACATGTGAGTCCAAACATCTACAAATCCAGATTGGTCAGTGAAAGTGTATTCTACTGACAGCCTGGATACCACAAAGTACCACCAGGAGCAAATATAAAATTTTCTGTTTGACTTTTAAAGCTCTTCACAACCTACTACCTTCCTACCTCCCCAGCATTTATATAGCAAACTTCCCTCTGCACAGTCTGTAAACCAGTGACACTGGCCTACTAACTTTTCCTCAAACCAGACATTCCATCTCTTAGCTGTACGCACTTTCACTAGCTGTATCCCATGCCTGCATTCTCTCCCTCCTCTCCTTCTCTCCAACTCCTAGATTCCCTGACTGTGCCTCCCTGTCTCAGCTAAAATCCCACCTTCTGCAAGAAATCTTTAACACTACCCCATAATGCTAGTGACTCGTCTTTAAATTAATGCCAAGTTATCCCGGATATGTTCAGTTTGCACGTAGATATCTGCATGTTGTCTCCTTGATTAGACTTTGAGCTCCCCAAAAGCAGGTATTGGTGGTGGCAGTGGTAGTGGCAATGTTATTGGTTTTCTTTTTCTTTTTTGTTTTTTATTATATCGCCAGTGTTTAGTACAGTATCTGGAACATGGTAGGTCCTTAAATGCTTGTCACCTGGATTACCTTTCAACTCTCCTTTTCTCTAAAGCAGCTGTTCTCAACCTGTGTGTTATGTTCAATTTGTAACAATGAAAATACATCCTGCATATCAGATATTTACATTACAACTCATAACAAAAGCAAAATTACAGTTATGAAGTAACAATGGAAATAATTTGATGGTTGGGGGTCACCGTAACATGAGGAACCGTATTCAAGTGTGGCAGTGATAGGAAGGTTGAGAACCACTGCTCTAGACACATAGTACAATGGAAAGGGTGCTGGATTTGGGCTCCAAAGGCTGGGGATTAGAAGCCTGTCTCAGGTACTTGGCAGCTCTTTGGTGCATTATTACAATTGCTGGACTTCAATGAGTGCCCTGAATCTTCACTCAGGTGATATATGCAAAGTGCTTTATGAACCTGAAAGCACTCTATCAAGGTAAACTTAGGACTATTGTCATTTTGTCATCAATATTTCATAGAACTTGGATGCAGATTTTGAGAGCCTTGTGATCTCTTGCCATAGTTTTCACATTTATTGGGTTCTGTAGTTATTAATTCAAGATATAATTAACAGTCTAGCACTTGAAGGATATGCCCAGCAATACCTTCTGCACTTGACTCAATCAGGCCATCATCTTTACTCTCTTCACAATTTCGAATGGAATTCTGTGGAACAGCTAGATGGCAGAGTGAATAGAACTGCCCTGCCTTTCCCCCTCCAAAAAGCAGAAAGCTGAACAACACCCACCCCAAAAAAATAGAAAATGGAATTCTTCCCTCCTCTGAAATCTGACCCCAGTCAGTTATTTTTTCTTTTTCGTTTTGGAGGGGCAACTGGGGTTAAGTGACTTGCCCAAGGTCATATGGCTAGTAAGTATAAAGTGTCTAAATCTGGATTTGAACTCAGGTCCTCCTGACTCCAGGGCCAGTGCTCTATTCACTGTGCCACCTAGCCAACCCACCTTAGTCAGTTTTTTTTGTTTCTTTTTTTTTTTCCTTTTTGGAGGGCAATTGGGATTAAGTGACTTTCCCAAGGTCACACAGCTAGTTTTTTTCGTGTTAAGTGTCTGAGGCTGGATTTGAACTCAGGTGGTCCTGACTCCAGGGCTGGTGCTCTTTTCACTGTGCCAACTACCCACCCCACCTCAGTCAATTTTGATAGGTCAGTGTTGGCCACACGTTGTTTCCAGGTCTCCAGAATTCTTCTAGAATGTCTCCAGACGTTTTCTCATTTGGGATCCTCCTCCATTTTCCAGTACCCCCACTTCCCTGCATTTGGCATTAGGGAAAGGGAAGGAAAGTCCATTCTAAGCATAGAGCATAGTATGAACAGTGTTACAGGGATGTTATTCCTCAATCTGTCCCAGTCAGGTATGCAAAGTGATTTCACACGTATTTTCTATACAATAATGGAAGCAGTGATAAATAGCATCTTTTTTTTTTTACATTGTCACTGATGGTCAACAGAACCAACAGTGCTTTAGAGATTACCTGGGTTGTATCAAGATGTCAGCTTTTATACAGAAGTATTGTGGCGTCCTGGATAGAATCCTGGACTTGGAGTGAGAAACAGAGGGATTCAAATTCTACCTCCACTGACTACTAGGTGGCACTCCCAGGAAGCAAGTCATTACTCTGCTCTGAGTCTCCTTCATTTATCTGTGAAAGAGGGACAAAAAGATGGCCCAGGGCATACGGTGCTGGGTCTGGAGTCGGGAAGAATCATCTTCCTGGGTTCAAATACAACCTCAGACACTTGATAATCCTGGGCCACTCATTTAATTCTATTTATCTCAGTTTCCTCATCTGTAAAATGAGCTGGAGAAGGAAATGGCTAACCACTCTGGTGTCTTTGCCAAGAAAACCCCAGATAGGGTTACAAAGTCAGACACAACTGAAATGATTCAACAGTAACAACAATAGTGACAGCATCAGTAAGACCTATTACATAGAGCTGCGATGTTGGAATGAGAGGATGAACATAGAGTTTTTCAAACCTCTGACATGCTTTACATATGCAACATCAGAGATCTCTGAAGTGATAAGGTAGCTGGAGTGATATGGGGATTGGAGTGTTGTGAATCACCGTCTTTTTGTAACCTAACTTAGTAGATAAGTCTCCTAGAATTATTGTGACCTCTGCAATACCATATGGCCAACATGGTGATGAGTCTCCTCATGTTGATCCTGGTTCTTGGTCACCGGAGATACCATCTATCAGAAGTTCAAGACTACAAGCCTTGAAAGCTTTGTTAATATATCCATAGCTTGCAGTGCCTTTGAGAAGCCATGTTTGTGGATAGGCCACACTGGGAGATTGGCCTTGTTTGGATAGGGCCAAAAGAGCATAAAGTTGTGTTAGGTTGTTCAAGCCTCAGCCTAAGTATTAATAATATTGCTTAGATGAGATATCATATGTAATTCTCAGGAATAAATTCAGGCCCATGATTTATTATTTTTTTATGCTGAAAATAACTCATCAAAAGACTGTGAGTCCCCCAAATTTTAATTCAAAATTCAACTCAAGCACCCTTTTCTTGTTGTTGTTCAGTTATTTCCATCATGTCTGACTCTTTGTGACCCCCTTTAGGGTTTTCTTGGCAAAGATACTAGAATACTCTGTTGTTCTCTTTTCTAGCTCATTTTACAAATGAGGACTTTGAGGCAAACAGGGTTCAGTGACTTGCCCAGGGTCACGCAGCTACTAAATGTCTGAGACCAGATTTGAACTCAGGAAGTTGTGCTTTCCTGACTCTAGGCCCAGAGCTCTATATGCTGTGTCCTGTAGGTGCCCTTTCTATATAACTTCTTTTCTGATTCCCCAACTGGGTGGTGCTTCTGCCTCGGGATTTTTAAAATTTATATTACTATTTGTCAATGCTTTCTCTGCCAATAGAATGTAAGCTCAATGAGGACAGGAATTTTCACTTTGTTACCCCGCACATGTACCACAATGTCTTGCCCAGGGTCACAAAGTCAGATGGGTCAGAGGCAAGGCTGGAACCCAGGTCTTCATGACTTGGGGCCACTCTTTCTCACCTGGCACATAAGAGTCATTTAATAAAAACTTATTGGTTGTTTTATCAAATGATTGCTTGATAATGGAAGATCTCAATATATTCTTGTTTTATTTTTTCCCACTATGGTTTATAAAGTACTCCTTGTAGTCAGGCTGGGAAAGATGATAATCTGAGCTTTATGTTTGCAACAGGTACAAGAAGAGTCTGGCAGAGTATATAAATCTTTTTACAATGTCTGATAATGCCATCTCCTTCATTTGACTCCATTGCTAATAGGTGGATTTATTTAAATTGGAAGATTATAATCTAAGCTGCAGGTTTGAAGCCCCTGAAAATATTCGGGATGACAGGTTGCAATCTCAACGAGTCAAACTCAGCCTTTCATTTTTCCAGGAGACATAATAAAATCATGTTCTACACAATTCACTGGGCCATTGGATGTTTACTAAAGTCATTGAAACTTCTAAGTCTTTTGTTTTTTGAAGAACATTAAAAATGACATGAAGTATGCGTTCTAAGTCATGACTGAAAAACTTTTGGGGTTATTGTTTTCTTTTTAACTTTAAAAAAATGTGGACATACCAGTCATCAGCAAACACAAATTTCTCAAGATAACAAAGAGCAAAAGAATTACATAATAATTTTGCAGTTTCATGTGCAATCATCTTTTTTTTAAATTCTATGTTATGGAAATTCTTGTTTTATTTAAGTTTGGAATAAAATAATTTAAAAAGAAACTATGTTCCTATGTGCATTTTTAATGAAAAGTTGTCATTAGAAGTCAATCAATAGACATTTATTAAGCTATTTTACTGAAAATACTAAGAAAGACAAAAACACAATCTCCATACTCAAGGAGCTCATATTCTATTGTAGGAGATAACATGCAAATGATTCTGCATATACAAGACACATATAGAATAAAAGTAAGATAATCTCAAATTATGTCGATGTCTCTTTACTTTTTCCCCTCTGTGCCTTTAAAAAGTATCTTATAGATGCTTTTTTTCAATTTTTATTTTTCTGTGAATCTACCTTCCCCACTCAACGATGAGCAGAAGCCCTCCCTTGTAACAAATGTGTATAGTCAGGCAAATCAAAGGAATCCATTGACCAGGTCTGAGAATGCACATCTCACTCTTTACCAATAGCCTCTATCTACTGAGAGGTGGAAACATGTTTAGTCATCAGGCCTTTAACATTATGAGGGGCTGCCATTTCTTCCCCAGAGTTCTGAGATCTCTCAGAGTTATAATCCATCATATTATTATTATGGTCATCAGAACAACGACAACACTCTCCTAGTTCTGCTCACTATACCCTGCTTCAAATCATACATGTCTTTCCATATTTGTGCTTTTTCTTATAGGCCAGAAGTAAAGAGGGCTAAGTATTACTAGAAGGTGTTAAGAATAGAGACGTGCCTTATTGAATTCTAATAATTAATGCACCTTGAGAAGGTACTTGCAGAATTAGCATTATCTGTGGATAAAGATTATGATGAGTGTGTTTGCATCTCAATGGCTTCCTACAGAGTTTTCCCTGTTCCCCTCTCACTTTCCATGTCACATAAGAGTTTTTACATACCCTTCATCAAAAGAGCTGGGAATTAGGCCAGTCCTCATATTTTTAATAAGCCACAGCCTACTTGTGTCAAGGCCACAGCTCAAGAGGCATGACATGTAGCAAATGTTGGTCTCTGGTGATTGCTTTGTATCCAAGACCCAAAATGCTTTTTGAAGACTTTAATAAAGTAAGGCTCATTGCTCCATGGCTGATTGAGGCTGCTTGCATTATTACCCCCTGCCCTGTAGTATATTATGAACATTCATCTTTTTATTTCAATTCCTCTTTTTCATGATTTTTTTTCATTTTATTGCTTTTAAACTGCTATTTTTTCATCTTCTATGATTAGTTTATGTGTCCTTTCCAGCTAGCAAAAACAGATGCAGGAGGATGAAGGCTGGTAGTGAGGAAGGGCCAAAGGAGATAAGCCCTCAAAACCTGACTTCCTGGGGGGCCCCTGGATAATTTTCCCTTAGATTTCTTTTTAGGAATCTTCCCACATCTCCATTCCAACATTTTGTATTTCATTCCATTGTGCTTGATTGTTTATTCTGATCTCATTTTGAAAATGCCCCTATGGAATTGTTATATCAGAGGAATAAAGATCTATACTCTCTTCAGAGTTCCATAGGAATGCTAGAAAAATTCCCCCCCTTCAAAAAAATGGAAGTGGGGGCAGGTAGGTGGCAAAGTGAATAGATCACTGGCACTGGAATCAGGAGGACCTGAGTTCTAATATGGCCCTGGACACTTAACACAAAACCAGCCATGTGACCTTGGGCAAGTCACTTAACACCATTTAACCCCAATTGCCCTACCTTCCTCTCTTCAAAAAGCAAAAAAAAAAATAATTAAAAAAAATTAAAAGGAAGAGACAGGGAAAAGGAACAAATAGTCATTGGCAGTTTTGTATATTTGTGGGGTTTTTTTAATTAAAAAAAACATTGATAATTACATAGCTGATTTCCTTTGTAATCCTATGTATGTGGCTTTGTACATTTGAATACATTATTCTGAGAAGAGGTCCATAGGCTACACTAGGGTGTCACACACACACACACACACACACACACACACACACACACACACTCCTTATAGAAGGGTACTACCTGTAAAAGATAGCTTGCATTCAAAGCCTTGTCATTTATTTGTTTTTTCATTCATTCATTCATTCATTTATTCATTCATTCATTCATTGATTTTTGCAATCCTTTTTCCCCAAATACTTGAATTTCCTCCTGGCGGAAAGATGACTAGCCTTGGATACAAAAGACATGTGTAAGAATCTTATCTCTGACATTTTGGATTATGGGATCATAAGATTTTTGAGCTGGGAGGGACCTTAAAGATCATCTAATCAAACCCCTTAATTTTCCAGATGATGAAACTGAGACTTCCAGAGGTTGTCACTTACTTAAGGCTATAAAAGTCTTAAGTAGTAGAGCCAAGATTAGAACTCAGATCTTTTTACTCTTTCCACTGTACTGGGCAAACTACTTAAACTTTCTAGACCTCAGTTTTCATATCAAAGAGATAAGGATAATTATTCTTGCATACCCTCTTTATAGAATTGTGTGGCTTTGGAGTAATGGGGCTAAAAAGGAAGAACTCTTTTGAGAATCAAATCAATCAACAAGAATTTCTAAAGCATCTACTCCAATATGCCAAAAACTACTGAAAATTAAATTCCTGGGATCTTTAGACCCATTTATTTCTTTTTACCCCCAAATTATTTTGTAACTTTAAGAAAAAAAGTTTTGTTTTCTTTACAATTCACCACCATTGAACCACAGTTCACTCCAACGCCCATTTCAACAACTGCATGTAGTAGGCATTTCATAAATGCTTGTTGATGATTAAGTGCCTCCACCTAGAATTTTACTTACTGTCTTAACAGACTTAAATATCCATATAATAGAGAAAAAAAACAATAATTACTGTAAGCTGAGATTCCCTAAGTTTAAGTAACAAAATACATTCCACCTCTCTGTTTAATGTGACATAGATACTGGACCAGAATTTTTGATGTTGCAGAATAGTAAGAGCTGATAACATAAACATCCTCATGAGGTAAATATTAGGTTTGTGATCTTTTTGTTCTACAGAAGAAATAAAAGTTGAGCAGTGGTTAAGTGACTTGCCCCAGGGTCACAACGCTAGTAATTGTCAGAGGTGAGATTCAAACCAAATCTCCTAGACTTGTGTCATTTCCATCATGCCATAAATCTTCACCACTACCACCTTGCTCCAGTGCTCTGCTTTGCCTACCTTTGATGCATTTCTATAGCTTACTTGATGATGGAACCTTGATTTATTTTATGAAGTCATCTTGTCTTCAGTTCCTTTGAAATGTTATGTCAGATGGGAAAAAATGGATCGTTTGCTTCTGTTTAAGGTTAGTCATTTGTATATATGACTACTTTGTTGTTGAATCATTTCTGTCATGTCCAACTTTTTCTTAGCTAAGATACTGGAGTGGTTTTCCATTTCCTTCTCCACCTCATTTTACAGATGAGGAAACTGAGGCAAACAGGGTACCCAGGGTCACACAGCTAGTAAGTGAGACCAGATTTGACTTAGGAAAATGAGGCTTCTTTCCTGCCATGGGACTGGCACTCTATCCACTGTAGCCTAGCTGCTTCTATATATATTTATAACACTGGAGACTCTAAATTAAGAAGAATGGGCATATAAGCACAATGAAGAAACAAGTTATCCTCAATCCACCTAGTGAGATGTACTTAGATTTCTCTAGATTCAATAATATTTTATGTCAAAAGAAAAATGAGTTTATCTTTGTGGGTTCTCCATTCACTCACCTATCTTTAGCAGCCAGTTCCTGAGGTGCTGGGACCAATGTTTTGAAGTATCTTATGTGTATTAGATATCAGATCCTATCTGTGCATGTTAACTTCTATCTTTCAGGGAAACTAGGCGATAAAACGGTTTAATTTGCATAATGATAATTGGTATTATTTGAGACAGAGGGGAATTTTTCTTCTACAGGGAATCCCAAAACTGGACAATTTTAAACCATTAGGACTTCAATAACTTAAAATCACACTAAGACTTTTAGAACACCCTATATAATGTGAATAGAACACACTATATAGTATCCTATATAAAGTTTTTTAAAATTTTTTTTCCTCCTTTCCCTTCAATGTTTTAATTTTTTTTAAATAAGCATTGGAAAAGTTATATCTCAAGAATTAATGGATTTTTAGAGTTTTTCACAACCTGTGATCCTTCTTCACTCTCTTCATGTGTCTTTTGATCTCTTTCTTTATGTCTCCCTTTGTCCATGTGCACATCTCTACACACATGAATACACATACACACATACAAACAGACACACTCCCTACAGTAGCAGTTTTGTGGAGAACTGCCTTTAAACAAAGGAATAAGCATTTAAATCCCATCTCTGACATTTGGATTTCTATTCGGGTATGTGGAGGGCTGTGTCATGGAAAGAATGTTTATTTGACCTGGTGTCCTATGAAGGTAACATGGGATAATAGTTCTAAAGTGCTTCATAATCCTTGAAGTCCCATATAGATGTTAGCTATTTTATGTACATATATATGTAGACACACATATACACATACATACATATATGTGTATGTTTGTATACATATACATACATATACACATATATAATTTCACATAAATATGCATTATGTATGTAGTTGTGTGTAATCTGCATACTGCCAACATCTATCTATTCTATCTACCTACCTATCTATCCATTTATCATCTATCTATCTATCTAATCTATCTATCTATAATCTATCATCTATCTGTCTGTCTGTCTGTCTATCGATAGACATCTATCATCTCCCTATCATCTATCTGTCTGTCTGTCTATCTATCTATCTATCTATAATCTGTCTGTCTGTCTGTCTATCTATCTATCTGTCTATGTGCATATCCATATACAGAAGTATATATACCACCTAGTAGCCATTCTTTTGCTCTTGACAGGAATGGGGAAATTATAACAAAAGTAATAATAATATAGATTGGCAGCTAATTGGCGGAGTAGATAAGAGTGTAGGACCCAGAGTCAGGAAGAAATATCCTCCTGAGTTCAGATCTGACCTCAGTCATTTACTAGCTGTGTGGCCCTGAGCAAGTCACTGAACCCTGTTTGCCTCAGTTACCTCATCTGTAAAAGGAGCCGTAGAACAAACTGTTACATCGTTCTAGTATTTTTGTCAAGAAAACCAGAAATGGGGTTATAAAGAGTCATGACTGAAAATAGAAGGATCAATCTATCAATAACATTTGGAGAAGAGGGAAAATGTTGGACATGTTGAGTTTAGGATGTCTATGGGAAATCTAGTTAGAGATCTCCACCAGGCAGCTGGAAACTTATGGCATTTAAATGTTGATTTACCAAAGATCTCTATTTACAAAGGTTTTTACAAAATACTCTTTATTCAGTTTGCAAAGCTATGCAGTGAACAGAGTGAACAGAGATGGAAAACTAGGAAAGAAAGATGACAGAAACGGGTTAGTTGCTGAAGTATAATTTAACTTTTCCAAAGCTTATAACAATAATCCTAGCATCCCATGAGAGAGGAGGAAGAAAGAAGGGAATAAAGAATGAGAGACTGTGGAAGAAATAGACACCCCTATCTCCACCCCAGCTCAGATGGTACCTATTATTATTAAGCAAACTAATCCTTCTCCCTATTTGGCTTCCTTCAATCTCCTGGAAGACAGAGCTAAACAAGAAACATGTTCCCACATTGGATGAGGACAATAAGCTTCCTAGCACTCCAAATATTTAGAAGTAGCCCTGGCCCTTAGATGTGGGACTTTAGATGTGGGGTTACAGAAAGACTGTCTGGAATCAACTATGTACTGAACAAGGGCAGAAAGAGGAACAGACACAATGACTCATCCATCCATCAGCAGACACTTAGCAAATTCATTAAATTCACATTCTCTAGAGTGCGGCTAACTTCCCCTCATTTGCTGATTGTTTTCTTCCAAGTTTTTATTGTTCTGGCCTTTCTCAAACCCTTATTCAGTACTGCTGATAATTAAAAAATAAATAAATTCTGTTTGGACTCAAGAAGCTTTTAAATGGCTGGTCATTGAAACCATTTCTACCTTTGAACCTGATAGCTTTGAGATTTTAAAGGGAAGTCACATTCAGTGGGGAAGAGTGTCTGCCAACCTGGCTCCCATAGTGAGAGAGTGATCCTTTTGGAGTCTGATACTTTATACAAAGAGAAGGACTCCAAAAAAGTTGGGATAAAATCAGTTCTCTTTCCTTTCTGTTAAGTTGACACATAGAGACAACTGAGCTGAATTGGGTATATGCAAGCCAGTGTTTTAATAAGTCAACCACCAACTAGAATGATTCATTCCTGACTATGGGAGTGAAGTAAGAATTCTAGGGAATCACAAAGTCTTAAAACCAAAAACACCTCAGAGCAATCTAATGCGGCTTGATAAAAGATTCCTCCTCTCTAACATGCCCAGAAAATGGTCACACAATGAGGGGTGGGCTCCTGCCTCTAGTAGGGAGCACTTTTTTTTGCATCCCTCTTATTATGCCCCTCCATTCATCTAGCATTGATTTAATGACTACTATGTGCAAGGCATTTTTCTGGTGCTGAAGTCACAGAAGACAAAACTAATATAGACCCTGTCCTCAAGAAGCTTAACATTTTCCTAAGAGAACATAAAATGCCCGTAGATAAGGAAATATAATCCCCAGGGTGAAGCACTAAAAATAGGAAGGATCAGGATTTTGAAGGCAAGGAAGGAAGATATTCCAGGCACTAGACACAGCCTGTAGAAAGGCATAGTGAGATGATATACAGAAATCAATGTGACTGGAACAGAGAATGGGATTGGGGCAAGAGGACATAATTTGAAAGAATTCTTGAAAGGTATGTGGAGGTAAATTGAGAATGGTTTGAATGCCACATGAGGAGTCTGTTTTACTCCAAGGGCTTCTAGTTAAAGTCCTCTGAGTTCTTTGCTGAAGCCTTTAGAAGGGCCTTAAAGGGGGGCGGTCTGGGATGGTAGACCAGGAAATCTGCTGAGGTCCCAAATAGAGTTAGGACCCAGAGGAGATGGGACACCCTTTCCAATAAAGTCTGGTGTTCTACCCATTCTTATCTGGGTCTAGAAGGACCTGACAGGACATGGAGCGAGGAGCCTAGATCTCTTCGCTGGTCCTGATTCATGCTGCTGAGGGCAGGGAAGGCTACTGGAGGATTAGAAGAGAGTTGATATTCCTTCCTAGTAAGAAAAGGCGCTTTGGGACCTTGCTGCTAATCTTACTTTGTCAGGGTGATTCAGCTTCCCTGCCTATTTGTTTTGTAGCTACCCTGGGTTTTTTTGGTTTAGTTTAGTGGTAGCTTTCTGGGGTTATGACATCTGTTAAAAGACCAATGCTTTTAAGGAGAAGACTAGATTGGATGGGAAGCAGAGCAACATAAGATAGAATACAGCATAAGACTGGAAGGGCGGCTCCAATAAGCCTGGCTTGCTTTATTGAGGGAGAATACAACAAGAAGGGGCAGTGGGCAAGGGAGTAGAGGAAACAGGTCAGGTCCATTACATCTTCAGATGGGATCAGATGCCCCAAATGGGTAAAGTAGTACTTAGAGAGTTCTAATCAAGCAGGACCAGACATCAGGAGAAGGAAATGGGGATCCTGAAGCTGGTGATTAGGTCAAGGTTTAGGAACTGGATACATTGCATGGTAGCTGTGGGGGGAAAGTACGATGTAAGAAGACTGGAAGATTATAAAGGGAAAATGTAGGAAGGGCTTTAAAGGCTCAACAGAGACTTTTCCATTTGATTTTGTAGGCTGACCTAAGAATTTCAGTGGATTAGTTGCAGGGGTCCCTGATATACACTTGGGTTGTTTCTCCTTCGTTTTGGAAGAGGATCAGTGACATCACTGGTAATGTCTTGACTCTTGCATGAATTGGATTTAAGTGAGGCAGAAACACATGAAGTTGTCAACCTCACTCTCTTTCACAGTGATTAGAGTCCAGTGGCAAGACAAAGTCAAAACCATTGGCATTGACCCATACTGCAGTGGATAATTTTGACGTCTTCAAGGTCTAACCAAACTCTAAGTCAGCGGTTCTCAACCTGTGGGTCATGACCCCTTTGGAAAACACATATTTCTGATGGTCTTAGGAACTGAGACACCGCTCCTCTGTCCGTCTCCAGGTAGGTCTGCCCACATGCAGTATTAAAGAGTATTAAATACCCAATATAAGTATTAAAGAGTCGGAGTATTAGGAAGGTTGAGAACGACTGCTCTATAGTGCCTTCTTCAGTCTCCTTCAAAGTCATTCCACCAGGGAAGTTTTTACATGCTTCGGGCAGTAACACCTCTAACTCACCAATGGGTTTGGGGTCCATTAGGTACCCTCAGACTCAGACTTGTCTAACCTGTCAGCCAGAAGGTTTTTACCAGTATGTGACTGCTGCATGTCAAATTATTATTTTGTTCAATGACTGATATTCATCAAATGGGTGTGGCATTTTACTCTTAAGAAAAGTTTAATTCAAGATGCATTTGAGATCTAAAGCATTCTAGCTCTGCATTACTTTACATTTGGTAATGGGGTAAGGAGTGGGGATTTGGGGAACATGCATACTAGCAGACCCAGTTGCTACCTTAACATGTGAGTTACTGAACTTCCAATACCACAAAGGCAGGCATTTTCCAGTGAATCTGTTGCACATGTTACAAAAGCATGGATTGTAAGATCAGGGCCTTCTTCTAGGATATGGGTACAGGGGAGGGTAGTCATCAAGAGGTCAGAGTCCTGGGTTATGGATTTAGTTCTCAAAAATCTACAGGAATAATCTTGAATCTACTAGACACTCTTACCTCATTAATGAGGTCAGATAAAGCTGAGAATAAATACAATCCAAACACAATGAAGAGGTTGAATTAGAAGATGACCTTTAAGGGCGCTTGCAGCTTTGAATCTATGATCCTATGAGAAGACTAGAAGATCAAAGCCGTTGGAGGCCCTGAGATCATTAGCAGGAAGGTGTGAAGTAGATATGACCAGACAAGGTCAACAGAGCAGGGGCAAGGCATGCCGGCCATCTAATGGGGATCAGGGAGAGGCCCAGGGAGCTGACACAGCAGGTCCTGCCATTTGTTCACTTGAGGGGTTTGGGCCTCTGCTGGTCTTTATTTGTGTCTGCCCTTGCCCTATGGCACAGCTTCCTAAGCTCTGCTCTTGTCTGAGAACCTGGCTTTCCTGCAAATTCTACTCCATTTTTCTGAAGAAGAAAAAATGTCATCTTCAAAGTACTCATAGCTCCAAGACATAACTTATGTCCATATCAAAAGGAGGTAATAGGATTCAGAGCAGGGAAGGGAAAAGTAAGAACTTTGAAGGACAGGTAAAGCCAT
>JAQQSW010000183.1:0-15265 GCA_028646575.1 Pseudocheirus occidentalis
TTTCCCCCCCCCCACAGGCTCAAACTTGCATTTGGAGTGGCTCAAAGGAACATGTTGTCAGTATTGTTAATTATTCACCTTTATGTACTGACAGCTCATGTGGCCTGGCAGCTTTTCAGAACGTTTGGCAATTCTCAGGGCTCAGCATCAAAACTTGGTCAGAATTTCCATTGGGTTAGTGCTCCTGAAGGGAGGCTGAGGGTTGCTTCACTGTCTGGGAATGTTTGAAAGTTTACCTTTATTGGTATTATTATCCCTAAAAATGGGAATGCATTCTTATCTTAATGATTATAGTTTTATTTATTGTTAGGAAACATTTTGCATTACTCTGACACATGAGACAGACAATAAGCTAAGAATCCAATGAAGCAGAAAAAATATAGTTTTGGAATCAGAGGCCCTACATTCAAATCCTGGCTCATCTTTTTGACCCTGGGCAAGTAAATGTTTTTCTCTAGACCTCAGTTTCCTTATTTGAAAAATAAGTTGGTCAGAGTTGGGAGTAGGGTACAACTCCATAGTCCCTCTCATTTCTTCTTCAGGTTTGTCATTGCTAAAGTACTCAATTAAATTCATCAGCCAACCCTTTAGTGACCTCTGGAATGCTTCATCAACCATGAACTTAACTGAGTAACCTAGTAAAATAATTATGATTTCAAGAAAATTTTCTTTACCTTCTCATCAAAAGAATCATCAGAGAAAAATTTTGCTTTTTTTTGAGTAAACAACTGAAGGAGTTTTTTTTTCACTTTTTCAAACTTTTTTTTTTCACTTTTCTTCTCCCACCAGAAGATTTGGAAATACAAAACAAAACATCTTACCTGAAATAAGATGACAGAATTTCAAACAGTCTAACCCACTCCTCATGGTTGGAAAATTTGGCAGCACAATGGAGTATTCTATACACTATTTTCATTTTAGGTTATTTTAGCCTGAATTCTTTAAAAAGGTGGGGGGGGGAGGATGATTTTAATGAAATGACTGTCTTCTCTCCAAAAGAAATGCAATATGGTCATGTCTGACCTCTGATCTGTCTCTGTTTTATGCTTCATTAAGTTCCTCCCCTCCCCCAAATAGCATACTGGTCCCAAAGTAGTTTTGCTATATCATATGGCATGGTCTCAGTGACACTGAAATGTCAAGAACCTTGTCCAGGATGTCAGGTAGTGTTTTCCCAAAGTTAGAAGTCATGGATGGTATCAAATGTATTGGCTTTTAATCTTGTGTTTAGCAGCATGAGATGCCAAAGCAGACCACTGACACCGGATGCCCTGTTCCCTGAAGATAAGGGAGTATTTGAGACCAGAGCCACCCACAAGAAATGTTAGGCCCCAGTCCCCACTATACCTGAAAAGCCAATCTTCTCTTTGCCTCATCTTTTCATGTGTGCCCTGGAAAGAACATAAACCCCACCTTCCAGCTTCTCATCTAGATATCAAAGATCAAGTTTCTGGCAACAAACCTCAGCCAACTCTCTGTCATCTGATACCTGTCAGTCACAGTGTCAACATGTTAGATTTAAGTGTATTTGCTTGGTCATAGAAGGCAGGGCAAAGAGTTGCCTTGAAACATGAAGAAAAGGATTTCTCCATGGTCAAGAGACTTTACTTATTACGGTGCTTTGTTGGACTTCTTCCCAAGCTACTCTTTCAGTAAACACTCATCACACCTTAAAGGTGCAGACCATGCTTTGAGATATGGGACACTGGGTTTGTGCATTGCCTCCAAATCACAAGTGAGAGTTTTTTGAGACAATATGGCTCAGTGGAAAGAGTGGTGATGGTGGAGACAAAAGGACCTACCTTTTACCCCTGATGCTTATTACCTCTGTTACTTGGAACAAGTCATCTTTCCTCCTTGGGGCTCAGTTTCTTTATCTGTAAAATGAAGGACTTGGACTAGCTGGCTGCTGAGGTCTCTTTCAATTGTATATTTATAATACTAGTATTAACATTTAGAGAAAACTGGCTTATGGAAGGCCCACAAAGGCCTGTGGATGTGCTCCTTGCTCATTGATTTTGGTTTCCTTTGCTCTTTCAAGACTTGGGAAATACTCAAGTGATTATTTTCAAATGTATGCTAATGCAAAACAAAAACAAATAGAAATTTGTTATGAGAAATCTTCCCCTATCAACTTCTGCTATAACTATGTGTGACTCCAGTATCAATAATGGCAGCTCACATTTCTACAGGACTTTGAGGTTTACAAAATGCTTTTCCTCTCACCAACCCTGAAAAGTAGAGAATACCACATTGTTCTGCCTGTTTTACAGAATAGACAGCTGAGACTCAGGAGAATTAAGTTAATTTCTCAGGGCAGCATGGCTAGTGAAGTGGAAAGAATGCTGAACTTGGTGTTAAAGGATCCAAGTTTGAATTATGGCTTTGCAGCTTGTGTCTATAGCATTTGTGTCATTTAATTTTCTTGTGACTCATTTGCCTCATCTGTCCTAACTCTGCTTTCCTATGAGCTTAGTACTAGTGGCATACCTGGGACACAGGACATAAGCCTAGGTAATCTGGTTCCCAAACCAATGCTCATTCTCCTACACCACGCTGCCTCCTTGATAATCGATAGAACTCCATATGCATGGAATTAAAATGCTCTTGCTAGATACAACTCAGAGAACATTTATAAGCACTGTCAGGGATGTGGAGAGCTAATGTACAGTATCTTCTCTTAAAAATAGCTATATTGGAGTCTCCTAAGCAATGTGCTTTTGCTTCTAGGAGATCAATAGGTTAGTATCTATTGCAATTTTAGCATTTTCACATTCCTTTACAGGCAATAACAATTATGATCATATTTAAATGTAAACAGCTTATTGTTTAGGGACTCCTGTGTATTATTAAGCTGAAACAAATGCTCTCATTGGGCTTAATGAAATCTATAGACTCACGTGCCAGGGAAATCATTACAAATAAGGTGTACACAAATGAGGCCGAGTGCAATCATTAGGTTTATTTCCCAAAATAAAATTAGTCCATCTAAAAGTAATAAACAAGGCTTACCTTGATATAACATCTTCTCTTCCTAATAACTTCTATTTTTCAAAGCGATAAAGGTGGCTTTTAGTCCTTCAGAGTTGCTTCTCTCTCCATTTGTTATCGTTTGGAATGTTGGTTTGCTTCTGATTATGATATGATATGCTGCCTCCTGGATCTCAAAAACTTCCCACCATCAATTTACAAATTCAAGCTTGCTTTGGCTTGAGATTTTTGAGGTTTTTGAGAATAAGATGGGCAAAGTAATAAAAATAAGGTCCATGCAAGGGAACTTACATTCATTCTGTGGATATACTGGTTCCTGAACTATTTTTTGTTTTGTTTTGTTTTGGAGGAGGCAAGACAATTGAGGTTAAGTGACTTCCCCAAGGTCACACAGCTAGTAAGTGTGTCAAGTGTATGAGGTTGAATTTGAACTCAGGTCCTCCTGACTCCAGGGCCAGTGCTCTATTTAGTACACCACCTAGTTGCATTGCCAGTATGTAGATATTCTGAATTTTACAATGTACTAAGAATGATTATGCCAACAAAAAATACATCATTATTTCAGGGACCCAAGGTTTCATCTTTGTGAGTTCATCTTCAACCAGCCCATAAAGTTTCCTGCTCCTTATCTTAGTTGACAATCCATTAAATTTCTATGGCCAAAAGTTTTTATCACCTGGTAATTTTCTCTCTAGTGATGAGAAATTCTAAGTTTAGATAATAGACACACAGTCATTGAGTCACAAACTTGAAGACTTTCCAGTATCTTAGTCTTTGCCAGTGGTTTTCCTCTTCCATCCTTTAAAGATGCAAGTTTGCTTCTGTGCCATGGTGAAGTATCGGAATAAGATTTCAGTCAATAAAGTGTTAACAGGGAATCTCAGCACCTCAGGAAAATAATGGCTTGGGGTAAATGAGGAGGGGGAAAGCAGTTCAGAAAAGCAGGGTATGGGCCTTTGGAGAAACTGTGTCATCATAGTTGCAGTTCTGACAAAAGATGAATTGACTTAGACTTTTCCCATCCTACTCCAGACAGCTCAGAATCACCCTCTATAACCCTCTTCTGCAGCCCTGTCCAGACCATTGCAAGGAAGAAGGAAAATGAAAAAGATGTATCTATGGACCAGGTACCATGCTAAATAATTTACAAACATGATCTCATTTTATGCCCATAATAAGCCTGTGGAGTTTGTTTTATTTTATTTTTTTCATTTTATGTATCAAGAAACTGAAGAAGACAGAGGATAAATGAATTGACCAAGGTTACACAGATAGTAAGTGCCTCAGGCTAGATTTGAACTCGGGTGTTCCTGATTCTGAGCCCATGTACCCGCACCCAGTGATCTTTGCCTCCTCAACACTGATATGGCATTCATTTTAATTAGAAAATCCTCATATTCTTTTGGGTGCTATCAGTCACCTTCTCAAGTACGTTTCTTACCAAATCATTCCAATTCGACTGATAGCTATTTGAGGACAGGAGCCATAAGTTAGTTCTTGCACAATAACTGGAGCCATGCTTTGAACGTAATAGAAAACTAAAATATGTTCATTTATTGATCCATCTATATTCAGAGTAGCTGGAAAAGTGTGAAATACACAGAAATATTATTTTGTTCAAGATAAATGGTATAGTTTGGATCAACGGGTTTTAGAATTCTGACAAATAAAGCTATAGAAGCAGGAGGGATGACCATGTCAAAGTTTAATACTAGAAAATGTAGTTATGGAAAAATATTCAAAAATCATTTGATCCATAAAAATTCCACTGGACTGACGAAATTTCCATTACTTGTGCCTATAGTTTCCAATGTTGCTTCAGTTAACAATGCTTACCTACCTTTTCTATGGCTCTTAGCTATAGGAGACCAGGATAATGCCAGCATCTTTCTGCAGCAAATACAGAGATCTCCAATAAATATAAACTGTGATGAAAAGCAAACAAAATGGGAATACTAAAAGGAGAGCAGATGATATTAAATTTCTTACTAAGTTCAATGCCTTATTCTTATTAGATGCTGTATTGGACTTGATCCCCACCACTGCCCTCCAGTTCCTAAGTACATGGACTAATGCACATATTCCTGACGGGATGGTGGGTTTCTCAACTCCTCTCCAACCTTCTTTCTCCCTCCCTTGCATTTTCTGTGATAAGATCTTTTCTTCCCTATAATAACAATGAGATTTTTTTTTCTCTTTTACATTTCAGATCCAAATGGCCATTCAATAATATGACTGTCCTCTTGCTCAGGCCATTTTGTCTCTGCACAGCTCTTTTTAGGTTGCAAGTGTGTTATTTGTTGAGGGTAGTCAGAATCCTTCCTTTTGGCACTTTTCCCCAAGCCATTCATCCTAAGACACCAGATCAAAAGTCCCTGAAGAAAAATGCTATACCATCTTCAAAGACCAAATGACCCTTGGGCAAGATTTGTGAGTGCTTTTTTTTTAACTGTTATTATTATTTTTGAGAGGCAGCATGGCTATAGTGGGTGAGATGCTGAACTTGAAATCAGGAAGACACAGGTTCAAATCCTGCTACAGATACTTACTGACTATGACTCTGGGCAATTTCTTTTATCCTTTCTATACCTTATCTGCTAAACTTGATGACCTTCAAGGTTCCTTTTAATGATAAATTTTAGATCATCTGGACTTCATCTATAAAATGAGAAGTCTGAAATTCATGGCCTCCAAGGTTCTTTCTATCACTAATCTAAGATTCTATAAATATTGGACATTGAAGGATACTCAGAATTTTTCTAGTACAAACCCCTCATGTTATAAAGGAAACTGAGAACCAGAGCTCTGAAGTAGTTTTCATTGTAACAGTTTTTAGTAGTCAACTAGTTACCAGAATACTGAGGAAGAAATACCAAGTCTCTAGTCTCTGAAGCCAGCTGTTTTCTAGCTAGATTTTCTCCTTCCTCCCTCCCTTCCTTCCTTTCTCTCTCCCTTCCTTTCTTCCTCTCTCCCTTTCTTCCTTCCTTTCTTCCTTCTTTCCTTTCTTCCTCCCTTTCTTCCTACCTCTCTCTCTTCCTCTTTCTTCTTTCTTTCTTTCTTTCCTTCTTTCTTTCTCTCTCTTTCTTTTTCTCTTTCTTTCACTCTTTCTTTCTCTTTTTCTTTCTCTCTCTCTTTCTCTCTCCCTTTCTCTCTCTCTCTTTCTTTCTTTCTATCTTTCTCTCTTTCTGTTTCTCTCTTCCTTTCTATCTTTCTCTCTTTTTCTTCCTTACTCTATTTCTTTCTCTCTTTCTCTCTCTCTTTCTGTCTATCTATCTTTCTTTCTTTCTCTCTCTTTCTTTCTTTTTCACTTTCTCTCTCTTTCTTTCTCTTTTTCTTTCTCTCTCTCTTTCTTTCTCTCTCCCTTTCTCTCTCTTTCTCTTTCTTTCTGTCTTTCTTTCTCTCTTTTTTCTTTCTCTCTTTCTATCTTTTTCTCTCTCTTTCTTTCTTTCTATCTTTTTCTTTCTCTCTCTTTCTTACTCTATTCCTTTCTCTCTCTCTTTCTTTCTTTCTCTCTCTTTCTTACTCTATTCCTTTCTCTCTTTCTTTCTTTTTCTCTCTCTTTCTCTCTTTCTTTCTTTCTTTCTTTCTTTCTGTCTGTCTGTCTGTCTGTCTGTCTGTCTTTCCTCAAAATCTTAAACCCAGTTCATCCTGCCCAACCTCAACTAAACGGCTGTATTTAGAGATGCCCTGGCTTATATGGAATGTTGATGGTAATGATTTCTCTTGGTAACAACAGCCCTGAGGGTCTTCCCCTCCCAGGTTGATACATGTTTTTGCTCATTAAATGGGGCATCCCTACATTCACTTTTTAAACAGGTTGATTCACTGAATGGGTGTTAGCTAACTCTAAGAGAGTACCTGAAAAGGCCTTTGTCTAAAAGGGCCAGGGTCTGCCATTGAATCCTGAGTCATCTCCAGTCATCCTGATGAATATCTAGTCACTTTATCCAGAAGACTTTGGAGGAGAAAGTGAGCCTGGTGACCTTGCACAGCCCTCCCTCACTTAAAAGTCAACTGTATGTCTTGTCATGATTCCCCTCATGCCATGGTTCTCTTTGAAAATGAAGGACAAACAAAAACACAAATGATATCTTGCCTTGAAATCCCCCACGTATAAATGAAAAGACAAATGCCCTATATTCCTTATATTCCATAGCAGACTTACTGAAATGAATCAAAACATTTTCAGGACACTCAACCATGCTTTCCTTCATTATTTCAATGAATATTAAGCAGATCCTAGGGGTGAGACAGTATTAACATATAGAAAAGGACTTGGAATCAGGAAGACCTAACTCATACAGACTGAGTGACTCTGGCCTTAGGTCTCAGTGTGTCATGCAAGTACCTAAGACTGCAAATTGCAGAGGGGTTTATATCAGCAGTGGTAAAGGGGTCTAACTCAAAAGGAATTCCGTATACCTGTAAAATTACAGGTACCAATATTTCAGAGGAGATGGAAAGGGAAGAGAGCAAGGAACAAGAGAATATAAAGACAAGAAGAAAAAATCCCTCTCCTGAGGGAGCTTAATTATGTAATTCCCCCAGGACAATGATGTTTATGGTGTCAAGGGCTTCACCCTTTGAGCCTAGGAGTGCTCTGTATAAAAAAAAATTCTGTGGCTGGGAACAGAGAGGAAAGAGAACATAAATGCTAATTGAAGATGACTGAATATCCTAGTTTGTCAAGTACTTCTTTCCTCTGTTCCAGTCACAATGGTTATAATGCTAGAAAGAACACCATGCATTATATGCAAAAAAGTCGCCTCTGTAGCTTCAGATGATAGGTATCACATCTCATCACATGCATTTTCCAAAGTCCTATTTTGGCTTTTCTTATCCAGACAGTAGTAACAGTCTTAAAAAACATTAATCTAGCATAACAAAATTTGAAAGTTGTTTTAAAACTCATTTTAACCCTAATCATGAGTCACCTCAATTGTCTTTTTAGAATATTCTATTTGATGCAAAAAGGGGGAAAAATTGCTGCTATGCCACTCCACTCCACTTCTTGAGACTCAAAGATGAGATACAGGCATTAGTTTATACACCCCCTAATTAGGAGACTGAACTTCTGCCTCCATCTTAAGTCACAGCACACTGCTATTTCATTGCGTTACTCATTACCAAACTACTGCACATCAGTTAAAACAGACCACGAATTGCTACTTTCCTTTTGAAAAATTGGTATTTTGTAAATATGTGCACCTAGTTTAAAAAGCTCTGAGACATAACAATAGCCAGAATTTACATAGTGCTTAAAGTTTGCAAAGCATTTTACAAAACTTATTTCATTTAACCTTCTCAAGAAAGCTATAAGGTAGAAACACTTATTATTCCCATTTTACATATATGAAAACCAAGGTATAGGTTAAGGAATTTGCTCAGGGTCATATAACCAATAAGTGTCTAAGGCTAGATTTGAACTTTAGACATAATGACTTGAGGTCAAACATTGTATATCCTGAGTCACTTGAATGTGCTAAAAATTCATCTTCTTTGGTGATCAAAAGCCCTCCCCACTATTAAGAAAGAAACATTTTTTTTTCTAATTTATGTCATGAAAAAGCAAAAGGAATATCAGATGTAATAGAATTATTTTTTTCAAACCTAGGGCTCCATAAATAGAATGGTCCATGTAACTTTCAAACTTGGAGAAGCTTCTCAGCGAAAGGGGAAAGACAAAAGGAGAAATGCAAAGGAAAAAAAAAAGTATCACCTGTTTCATTTATAAACATTGTGCTATAGGAGAAAGTGCTACATGTTTCTAGTCAGGATAAACTGGGATCTGGTTCTGGTTCTGCATCAAATCAGCTATCAAGAAGACAGGAATTCCTACATTTATATATTCCCCAGAATACGTATAGAAAAATAGTGTAAAAGTTAATAGAAATATTTACCAGGTTTAGTTTTTAAACAAAGTAACCTACTTTTGAAAGATATGGTGAAAAAGCGCATATTGATCAGATTATAAAATGCATTTAGTTGAGTAATCCATTGAGTTGATTGATCAGTATAAAAGGTAATTTTTTGTTACTTAACCCCTATCCACCTTCTTCCAACCTCATCCTATCACCAAACTAACAAAGAACAAAAGCAGAACCTTTGTAGCATATGTACAATCAACCAGAACGATATGCATTACCACTTGAGCTGTGTCTGAAAGCATACGTTTCATGTTATATTTTGAGTCCATTGCCTTTTTGTCAACAGATGGTTAGCATACTTCATCATCAGTCTTTTGGAATCACAACTGGTCATTGCACTGATAAGAGTTCTCAAGTCTTTCAATTTTTTTGTTTTTATTTTTTATATTGTTGTGGTTAGCATACAACTTGTTCTCCTAGTTCTGCTCACTTCATTCTGCATTAGTTCATTCAAGTCTTTCCAAGTTTCTCTGAAACAATCTATTTTGTCAATTTTTACAGTACAATACTCCTTCTGTACCACTGTCATGGAATAACAAGTCCAGGAAAAAGAAATTAGTCATTGTGACAGGAACATGGAGTGTATGAAGGGGAGTAAGTGATAGGAAATAATTCTGGAATTCTCTTTCCATTGAGTTGAGAAGCCTAAAGACCAGGATCTCTCAAAAACTGTTGCTAATTCCACTGACTCAGAGGAACATAAGGTAATCAGTCTCTACCAAAAAGGATAATTCCATGCAAATGGGCTTTGAGACATAGGTTGCATATATCTACCATATTTTACCTTGGATTTTAGTCATATTTATCTATTTTTCATCCCCCTTCACCTCTGTCCCTTTCTATTGGATTGCAGGTTCCTTCAAGACAAAGGGATTTGCTGGGTTTTGTCATTGTATCCTCGGGCACTAGTACTTAATGTATGTTCATTGAATTGAATTAAATATTTTACCCTGTTTCCCAGGGAGTCATTTTCCTTATGGTTTTTCTGCAATATGTGGAGTGCTTTGTTTTCAGATTCATGGTTTTTTCTATTTATATTTGTGAGTCCTTACATTATTTTTGTAGTCAATACACATTCTGCAAATAGCCACTCACACAGAGTAAATTGACATATATGCGGAGTAAAAGAGAATGCTGATTTTGTGTATTTTTACTGCCTTTTTACCTTCTCATAGAGCCTAATTATGTGGTGAGTGGAGACTGGTCATGTTAATATGTTTTAGTATTTATTTTCAAGACTAGTCTATAACATTTTTATAAAAGTATTTCAAATTAAACAGTTTAAAAGTGAGTGAAAAATGTAAGATATATGTATATGTGTTTATACATATACATACATATACACATGTGTGTATAGATATATGTATGTGTGTACACACTCATATACACATACATACATACAGGTGAAACTTACCTTACTTGTTTTGTACAATCCCACGCATGTTTATAAATCACCTTATTGCAATAAAACCAGTGTTAGGGATAAATAGTGTTAGGCAAAAGAGGTTTATTTGCTAATAAAAGGACCCACGTAAAGATTTAGGGATCCCTGAATTACCTACAGTTCCTCAAAGCCACAGGTGAGATTTGAGAGCCAGGTAGACATCAAAGGAAGATGAGCAGCCCTGAAAAGGACTCAGCTGCCTTAAAAGTATTCCATAAAAGAAACTGCCTATTCCATTTACTTTAATCAACCATCACATTTTAACCAGTTACTGTGACCTAGGTGCACTGTGCTAAACCCTGTAAATTCAAAAGTCACTGTTCCTCAAGAGGGTTACATTCTAATAAGAGAGCATATAAGTTAGCATCCATATAGCACTTTAAGGTTTGTGACGTCATTTTCACAGTTTGTCTCATTTGATGTTTATAACTTCTTGTGAGCCATGTCTAGACAGACTCAGGTATCATACATATCAGCAAGCACCCTAGCATACCCAGGGCAGCTGCTAGCACAGGTTCTTAGATCTGCTTTACTAAAGGAAAGCAACTCAAAATGGGTTAACAATCTTTCTTTAATCAAACAAACATATCATTTACCTAGTTCAGGGGAAAAAGTCAGCACCATGAACTTCAGAGAATACAAACCCAAGTTACAAGCACAAGTTACAAGCAGACCAAGAAACAGATCAGCAGATGGGCTTCCAACGATCGGACCATCACATCTATACCTATTCAAGTTACCAGAGAGGGAAACACTAACATCTGGGTTTTTCAAAGCTGGGGGCATTCAACGACTGCCCAGAGTCTCATCTGTCCAAATCATGCAACTCTTCTCAAAGTGAGCCCCAAAGCAAAATCTCACATCAGGATATATATAGCCTTCTCCTGGATGGGAGGATGTCACAGTCCTCTTGACCCACTGCCCAATCACAAAGTAATAAGGTATGGGCCTTCCTGAAAAGCAAACCTCCTGCCACAGGCTCCATGTGACCACATTCAGCCTATTAGGGGGCAGAATATACTTTCAAATCAGGGAATGTTCTCAGAACCACTTAAGCCTATCAAAGGGCCTAGGGGCAGGGAAGATCTTCAGATTCCAGTAACAACATATAACCCTTAAAGTCAACAAAGGAACAAACCCTACAGCATTTGTGCTGTAAAACTTGGATTCAGTCAAAAGGCTACACCCAAGGACCCAGAAGGCCACACATGGCCTGAAGACCACAGGTACTCACTCCTGCCCTACAACTATCTCAACAGAACCAGCAATGCTTCTGAAATTTAAATTGAGATTTGTTATCTTGTATATATTAAGTAAAAGAAAATAAAAAACTGGTTTCCTCTTCACAGTTTTCACTCTGGCTAATTCTTTTAACTACCCCTAAACAACTGTCCTTGCATTTGTTGCCTTTCTCTCAGTACCTCCTTCACTACTCCTTTTCTGCTGTGTCTGCTGTGTCTTCTCTGTGCCCTTGTCTCCTATTCTCCCCAGCATCCCCTCCCCTGCCATTTACTCATCTGCTTCTCCTCTAACTACCCCTTCTATTGAAAACAGCAAAGTCATAAAACTACAATAAAAATGACAAAGCAACCAACTCCTCTCTGCTGGCCCTCCCTTCAATCTTTCTTCCTTGCATAAAAAAAAAAAACACTCCATTTTACACATTCACATCTTTGTTGTCTTTTCTTAGAAGATCCGTTCTTGTGGGCACTGACTGTGTCCATTTCGATTAACTTCTGTACAGTGTTTAGTACGCTCCTGCAAGCACTTTACACACTCTATTTTCTTTTCGTATACTGATTTTTTTTTTGGCTAAATAAGATACATAAAAGACTGACAAGAGGCAGAAAAATAAAAATGACATCTAAAAGTCATATAAAAATCCGTTTTAGCAGCTCGTTGTTTGAATAAAATATTTCTAATCTGCATCTCTAATTTTCAGTTTGTTATTTGGTTGTGAGAGGCCTCCTCCACACCCTCGCCCTCGTCTGAATTTGATAAAAGGTGCTACCAGGAAAGAACTGGCATCCTATCAAGAAAATAAAGATAAAGAAACACCATCTTGAGTAGGGAGTGGATGGCAAAATCCTTAACCTCTCATTTTACTACATTATTCTACCACAAGTAAAAAGAAGTATGCACTTTAATTGTTGTTAATTACTTAGTGTAAACTGGAACCCATTTCAGTGTCTTATTAATTTAGCTCTGATTAGACTTTCTTTGATTTCAAGAACTTGGTTATAAATCCCTGACTGTTCCTGATAGGGCATTTCAACTCCAGCTGTTTAATAGTGATACAGTTTTTCTGTCAAGTAAAGTTTCACAATCTGCGTTTTGTTAATTCATGAATATTGCTATAGTATTAGGCCCAGTAAAAAGAGAATTGTATTTGGATTGTTACCTGCTAACCAAAGATCCTGTAGGCCCCTCTCCAATTTATCCCCCTCTACTTCATTACTAAATATCTCTAATTGCTTCATTTGTTAACCAAGAGGCATTAGTAAAGATTTACAATTGAGTGAATATGAGAAGATTTAGATAAACTTTAGAACACTTAAGTGGGGTGATCCAGCTGAGGCTTGTTTTTCTTTTCCCTTTCACCTCCTCCCACTCCACAACCATTGTTTAAAATCTCAATGCTATAAGGATCACATCCCTGAGTCAGAGTCCTCACACACTGTAAGCCATAAGTGGCTGTCCTGTTATTGTTTGTGCTTTGTTTTCAAAAGATCATGGAGGGATTGCTAGATGGCACCAGTCCTGGAGTCAGGAGTACCTGAGTTCAAATCCAGCCTCAGGCACTTAACACTTACTAGCCCTGTGACCTTGGGCAACCCCAATTGTTCTCCCTTGCCCCCTCAAAATGGCAAAAAAAAAAACAAAAGAAGATGATGGCACCAGCAATGTGATACTGGATTTAAAGGAGGGAGGGCTGTACAGTAACCAGCCTCACTTTCTGCTCCAGAGTCATCTAAGTCTGATGGTGAACAGATTCAGGGAAACCTCTTGAATCTTCCCACTTGATGAGACGTTTCCCTGAGGCCATAAGCCTTTCATTATAGCTAGTCCCAAATCTCTATTCCTCTTAACCTGGCCTAGTCCTTCCCTGTCCAGCTACTTTCCACCCTTGATCCTATAGAAATGTCTATACCCAAATCTGTTACCCTTAAATTAGCCTAATCCTCCATTGTCTGTCAACTCCAGCTTGCCTTCAGCTGCTTCCCACCCTTAATTCCATTCCTGAAGTCTGATCTCAGTTCCTCAAGATCCTCCTTAGACTCCTCCTCAAGACCCTCCCCAAACCCTGTCTCTAGATCACTGCTAGATCCCTCCCACAATCTTTCTTTATAGAGGACCCATCTTGCTTCCTTGAAGGTGCTGAGATTAATCTAGCATAAACTCACTCTGTGTCAGATTGTTCTGGCCAGTTTGTTGATACAAGCTTCACAAATACTTAGACTCCCTAAGAGTCTACCCATTATGGTGAATCTTTAATAAACTTGGCTTTACTTTGGCTAAGAGAAGACTTGAGTCAAAATTCATTCAGCAGGGACAGAGTACTGCTATTTTGGGGTCTCAAGCACCCCTCAACTCTAAACCTCAACAGGTCCAGTGGCAAGATATAAGTTAGGTTAACTGGACAGGGTCTTAGATGCAATGGGAGACCTTGACCTTTTATGAAGGGGTCATAACATTTCCTTTGGAAAGCCTCCCTTGAGGAGGAACCCTCTATCTGTAAAACCAGTCCATTCTCCTTTGAGACAGCTGTGAAGAATTTCCTGATCTAAAAGGAAGAGTATTAAGTCTATGTACACTGAAAGTCAGAAAAATGGTGTCAAAATGCGCTCTCTATAGTTCTTTCAACTTGCATTTGTTTTTTGTTTTTTGTTTTGCTTTTTGGAGAGGGGATGGTAGGGCAAGTAGGGTTAAGTGACTTGCCCAAGGTCACACAGCTAGTAAATGTTAAGTGTCTGAAGCCAGATTTGAACCAAGGTCCTCCTGACTCTAAGGCTGGTGCTCTATTCACTGTGCCACCTAGCAGCCAACCATAAACTTGCATTTTTCAACAATCTGCCTGTTCAAGGACTGCCTTCAACCCAGGCAGCTCTTGCTGGGACAGCCCTAGCTGCTAATTCCTCTATCCTTTGGCTGGGTCCCAAAATTATTCAATCAACCAATATAAACTAGGGGCTAATTATCCTGTTAATGTTTTGTAGTTTATTCTCTGAGAGCTAGAGAATACAATGGATAGAATATCACACCTGGAGTCAGGAAGATCTGAGTTCAAACTTGGTTTCAGACACTTACTGTCTGTGAGATGCAAAGCAAGCCACTTAGCTATTTGCCTCAGTTTCCTCATCACAACATGAGCTGGGGAAGGAAATGGCAAATAACTCCAGTATTTTTGCCAAGAAAACCCCAAATGGAGTTGTGCAACCAGGTCTCTGTTATTAAAGACTCCAAAGGCTATCTCCAGTAATTGGGCCTGAGGTGTTTGGGGTCCCATTGCTAATTTCTGCAGTTTCCTCCTAATATCTGGGGTAGACCGAGTAATGAAATTCATGTTAAGAATTGCTGCCCCTTCTGTAGAATCAGGATCTAAATTTGTATTCCTTTTAATAGCTTCTACCAGTCTATCTAGGAAAAGGGCAGGGTTTTCTTCATTTGTCTGGGATATTTCTTTAATCTTGTGAAAATTTACCTGCTTCTGAAAGGCATTTTTGAGTCCTTCAAGGAGGCAGAGTACCATATGGTCTCTCTTCTCTCTATCCTCTCGGGTCTGATAATCCCATCCTGGGTCATCAATGGGAACAGCAGCTGTTCCTGGGGGGATATTTTCTGGGGTCATTGCTAGCCAAACAATCCCCAAATTTTGGGGCTTGTTCCCAGATTCTCCTTCTCT
>JAQQSW010000183.1:15765-48371 GCA_028646575.1 Pseudocheirus occidentalis
AGAGCTCAAAAAGGGGGGAGGGGTCCCAGAGCCTACACCTAATCAAGATGAGATTCTGGGCAGCCATTGAGCCCCCTGATTTTGAAAAAAATAGATGTTGGTGTTTCCCTGTTAACTGACTGGGTATGACTGTCAGACAGCAAGAAGCCTTGTCTGCTAGTTTGTTTCTCTGTACTTTGTGTCTGCTTGTAACTTCTGCTTGCGTTCTTTGAAGTTCAGGGCACTGACTTATTCCCCTAAACTAGGTAAATTGTGTGTGTGTGTGTGTGTGTGTGTGTGTGTGTGTGTGTGTGTGTGTGTGTGTGTGTGGTGGTCTAAGAACTTTATTTGGAAACTAAAGTTAATGGTTGCCCCAACTGAATCATCTCCCTCTTAGGGAAACTAGATGATTGATTGAATCTTTAAATGTGAAGCCAGTTTCCCCCTTAGGGAAACCAGGTGATTCTTCTCTTGTTCCTTGTTACCTTCTGTAATAAGATATGGATGATATTGAGACTTTCCTTGTTCTAAATATCGTATATAATATTGTGAATTGTTGATACTGTGAACGTTGTACTGAATCTTGACTTGTAATGGAATAAACAGAGTGTTCACTAATACTGTGTAATCCGAATCTTAAAAGCTGTTCACAGTAGCATTCTCTCAGGAATCTACTGTTGATTGGCTCTATATCTATCTATATCTATATATCTATATCTATATCTATATCCATATCTATCTATCTATCTATATAATTTACCTAGTTGTGATTATATATATATATGAAATTTGATCAAAGTAAGATTGTTAACCCTTTCTGAGTTGCTTTTCTTTGGGAAAGCAGATCAAAGGGGCTGTGCTAGCAACCATCCTGGTTATGCTAAGGTGCTTGCTGCTATATCTGCCTAATTTATAATTGTTTTTATTCTAATCTCTTTCTAGTACTTGAATTTTTCTAGTCTACAGTATGCATGAGGTGATCATCTAGGCCCTGCTTGAATATTTTCTATTACTCTCTTTGTTATAAAGGAATTCCTTAGATTAGATCTGGAATTTCTCCTGTTTTTCATTGATAAGTATTAAGAAATTTCAAAATCATATTAAAATTTGTGTTATGGAGGGGCAGAGCCAAGATGGTGGAGTAGAAGCACAAATTTGGCATGGACCCGAGCTCCAAACAATTCTAATACTGTGAAAAAATTACTCTAAACAAATTTTCAAGCTACAAAACCCACAAAGTAACAGAGAGAAACAAATCTCCCACTGAAGGTAGCCTGGCAAGCCAACAGGAAAAGTCTATTGCAGTGCTCTGGAAGCTGAGCGCAGTCTGCAAGAGCCTTTCAGTTCCAGCCCCATGGCGGCCAGGATCAGCCAGAACTGATTTCAGGAGAGTGAATAACCAACAGCTATAGCAGCTTCCAGACTTCTCAACCCATAAATGCCAAAGACAAAGTAACGGGTCAGTGTGGAATTGTGTTGGAACTGGGGATGGGGGGTGGAGCGGTAGAGGGAACAGAAGAGTGTAGTCTGTCTCCTGCCCCAAGGGCTGTGCCTTGTGGCTGCTTCAGGAGCTCCTGGCCTGCAGATTGTGGGAGGACCAACTGACCATTCAGAGTGTAATTGCTCTTGCTTTAACCACTTCAAAATGGATGGAGGTCTCAGGTGGTGATCCTGGGGTATGTGACCAGTAAGCCAGAGCTTGTGAAGGGTGTAGAAATGGTGACTTCCAAATAGCTCTGACAGCTGCAAAAACCCCAGAGATTTGGGACATAGCTCTCTCCATTCTGGAAGCAAAATTCTACCCTAGCAAAGAGCTCAAAAGTCAAGTAATTAGCTGGCAATATGAGCAAGCATAGGAAGCACAAACAGATCATAGAATCCTTTTTAGGGGACAAAAAGACATGGAGCAGGAGGAAGACAGCAAAGTCAGAACTCCTGCATCAAAAGCCTCCAAGAAAAAAAATGAATTTGTCAAAGGACATGGAGCAGCTCAAGAAGGATTTTGAAAATCAAGTAAGAGAAGTAGAGGGAAAATTGGGAAGAGAAATGAGATTAGCAATGATTTTATGTTGCCATTATACCTAAGATCTTGGGTACAGTGAATCATGAAAAGTGAGTCAACAGCCTGCCAAAGGAGACCCAAAAATACACTGAAGAAAATGACACCTTAAAAAATAGACTAACTCAAATGGAAAAAAGAGGCCCAAAAAGCCAATGAGGAGAAAAATGCCTTAAAAAGTCAAATTTACCAGATGGAAAAAGAATTTCAAAAATTCACTCAAGAGAAAAAGACCTTCAAAATAAGACTGGAGTAATTGGAAACAAATGACTTTGTGAGAAATCAAGCTACTATAAAACAGATACAAGCAAATGAAATAATAAAAGGCAATGTAAAAGATCTTATTGGAAAAACCACTGACCTGGAAAACATATCCAGGAAAGATAATTTAAAAATTATTTGACTACCTGAAAACCATGATAAAAAAAAGAACCTAGACACAATATTTCAAGAAATTATCAAGTAAAATTGCCCTGATATTTTAGAATCTGAGGTCAAAATAGAAATTGAAGGAATTTACTGATTATATCTTGAAAAAGATACCAAAAAGAAAACTCCTAGGAATATTATAGCCAGGTTCTGGAGTTTCCTGATAAAGGAGAAAATATTACAAGTAGTCAAGGAGAAACAATTGGAATATTGTGGAAAAACAATCAGGATAACACAGGATCTATCAGCTTCTACATTAAGGAATCAAAAGGCTTGGAATATGATATTCTAGAGGTAAAATGAGCTAGGACTAAAACCAAGAATCACCTACCCAGCAAAACTAAGTATAATGTGTCAGAGGAAAATATGGTCATTGAATGAAATAGAGGATTTTTATGCATTCTTGATGAAAACCCAGACCTGAACAGAAAATTTGACTTTCAAATACAAGAAGCAAGAGAACATGAGAAGGTAGACAGTAAAAGAAATCATAAAGAACTTATTAAAGTTGAACTATTTACATTCCTACATGGAAAAATGATCATTGTAATTCATGAGACTTTTCTCAGTATGAGAGTAGTTAAAGTATATGTGCATACATACATTTATATGTATGTATAGGAGCGTATATTTGTATACAAATATGTATGTGGGTGTGGGCATATGTATCTTCATGTATACATAGACAGAGGGCATGGGATGAGTTGAAATATGAAGGAATGATATTGAAAAAAATAAAATTAAGAGTTGAGAGAGGCATTTATTGGGAGAAGAAGACAGGGAGAGATAGATTAAAGTAAATTATCTCATATAAAAGAGGCAAAAGAAAACTTACAATGGAAGGGAAGAGCAGTAATGTGAAAGGGAATGGTACAACCTTATTCTCATTGAATTTGGCTTAAGGAGGGAATAACATATCCGCTCAATTGGGTATCTTACCCTATAGGAAAATAGCTGGGTTAAGGGATAAAAGGGGGCATGATAGAAGGGAGAGCAGATTGTGGGAGAGGGTAGTTAGAAGCAAGCATTTTTTAAAACGGATATGGTGAAAGGAGAAAATAGAATAAGTGGGGGGTGGGATAGAATGGAGGGAAATATAGTTAGTCTTTCACAATATAAGAATTATGGAAATGATTTGGGTAACTACACATGTACAACCTATATTGAATTGCTTATGTTCCCAGTGAAGGTGGGTGAGGAGAGAAGAAGAGAAAAATTCTGGAACTCAAAGTTTTAAAAACAAATGTTTAAAAAAAATTGTTTTTTACACGCAACTGAGAAATAAGATACAGGCACTGGGGTATTGAAATCCATATTACTATAAAAGAAAGTTAGGAGCTTAAAGAGGGAGGACATAAGAGAGAATAGATTGGGAGAAGGAGTATTCAATAGGCTTGCTATTTTGGGATGGGGGAGGAGGAGAAAGATTGGAAGAAAAAATTGTACCTCAAAATTTTGTGGAAATGGATGTTGAAAACTAAAAATAAATTAATTAATTAAACATATATATTTTAAAATGTGCTTTGGATCACTTGGTGGAGAATAACTTTTCCCCTCCAGACAAAGGGCTCTGGAAAACTGACTATATATTTGAGGCACCTTCACTTGACTTGGTCCACATTGAAGTCAATTATATCAGATAACCTACTGACCTTGTATGCTCCCAGTCTGTGACAAAATTGAGACTATGTTCCTGAATTTTCTGCTGTTGAACCTTCTTCCTAACATCAAAATCCTGGATTCTCCTTGAAAAATATCACTACCCAAAGAGAGAAGTGAATGCTTTTTGCTTAGAATGTCAAATTGCACATCCTCCCTTTGATTTCCTAGCTCTCCTTCATTTACAGCTTTCTTAAGTCCAAACAAATTGTGGAACAATAGAAGTCAGGTACACATCTGTAGTACATTTTACTATAATAATTAGTGTCAACTACTTTAGCCAATTTAGGTTTTCAGACAGCATTAGCTGTCTTATAAAATGTGAATTCAATTGAACAATTATTTGTTAAGGATCATCTATATTCAGGGCATAGTGTTTGGTCCTGAGGGATGCAAAAATTATGTTAGCATAGCAAGGAAAATAGTGGAGTTGAACCACAGGGAAAAAAAGTCAGCAGGTACAATCAATAGCCAGGAGTGTGCCAGTCCTTCCTCTCTATCTGCAATATAAAGGAGAAACACTTATTGAAAAGTGGTTTAATTCATACCAGCTATGCAAAATGTTACATTGCTTAGAAGAGAGAACAATTTGGGATACTTTCATGGCAGATAAGCAAGGCTACAGATGATCCTGACTATCTTTTCTTTGATAATTCAATCAATGTTTATTAAGAGCCTACTGTGTTCCAGGGACTGTCATAAAAGGACAAAAAATGAAAAATGATCTTGTTGGTCCATTACTGTTGCTGACCTCAAGTCTTTCATTTTATCAGAGGATCCAGCATATAAATATGAGTATATATAGAATAAATACAACTTATTTAAATGAGGTGGTCTTGGAAGGAGAACATTGACAGTGGGGGTGGGCGAAGCAGTCTGAAACGTAATTGTGTAGAGGACACTTCATCTTAAAGGAAGTGAGAGATTTTATAAAATGTAAATAATGAGGGAATATTTTCTAAGTATGAGTGAAAGAGGTGAATAGGCTTAAAGATGAGAAATGGAGTAAAATGTATGAACCACAGAAAGGTCTGTTTAGTATGACTCTAAAATTTGAGAGAAAGAAAAATGCACAGCAAAGTTGATCCAATGGCAAAGAACATTAGAAGCTGAACAGAACTGATTTTTTTTTCCCCTTGAGTCAAGTGTTTGAAGCTAGAGGTTAATCTTCCCTATTCTGTTAGTCTTACTTTTGGTTTAATGGAAAGAATGATGGGTTTGGAGTCAGAAAATCTGTGCTCAAATCACAGTTCTTCCATATACTAATTGTGGGAATCTTGGGTAAGTCACTTAACCTCTCTGCCTTATTTTTTTTAATTTGTAAAACGAAGAGGTTTTACTACATGACCTGTAAGGTCCTTTCCATCCTTATAGCAATGATTTTATGTTGCCATTATACCTAAGATCTTGGGTACAGTGAACAGCAAAATGATCAGTCTTGATTACAGTGTCAATGAAAGCTCAGTTTTTCACTTTGTGATCATTCTTCTTTAGACCATATCCCTTTTAGAGATCTTAAGGGGATTCTTAAGGCCAAGGTTCTTGCAGAGAAATGTAAGATATAGTTCCTGTATTTATGTTACTTCTCACCTTTTAGGAGAGGTAAAAGACATACACATATAAATAATTATAATAAAAATCAAACATAATAAATGAATTAAAAAAAACTAAAGGCAACTAGGAAGTCTCCAAAGGTAAACTGAGAAAGCTTCACAGAGAAGGTGGAATTAGGTATTAAAAAAGACTGGAGACAAGAGATGAGAGTGTCTTGTTCATAATACAGCCAAGAAGAATGAGTAGGGTTGCTCTAATAAGATAGGAGATAAAGGTGCTGTAAGTTAAGGAAATGATGTGTAAAAAAGCATGGTGTCAGGAAACTATAAATATGTATGGATAACAATAAGTAGAATAAATTAACTAAAACACAAGTTACATGAGGGGGAAGTTGGAGGAGACATAATTGGGAAGAAGTGTGAGATAAGGTTGGATAAGAAAAATTATTACAGTTTGCAAAGAACATTGAATTCTAGGCTAAGGAATTTGGACTTTATTTAATAGTGACAAGATGTCATTGAACAGTTTTGAGCACAATAATGACACCACCAGATTGTGGAAGATTAACCTCATAGTAGCTCAAAGAACAGATTGTAGAAAGGATATATTGGCAAAAGGGATACCATTTAGTAGTCTGCTGAAATGGTTGAGACATAAAAAGGGTTTGCCAACAGGTGGTTACAGTGGGTTTAATAATAATTATAACATAATAATGATTTTATATATGATTTTTTAAAGTTTAAAAACCATATGTAAATGTTATAATACGTATGTCTATTAAGCAATAACATTTTTCAAGCATTACTTATGGGATTTCAATTAGTGATACAAAAAGGTAAATGATAGTTCCTGCCCTCAAAAAGCTGATAATCTAATGAGGGGAAGGCAACAAATAAACAAATATATACAAACAAGCTATGCCGGGATAAATAGGAATATTTAACAGAGGGAAGGCACTAGAATTAAGAGGGTTAGCAAAGAATTCCTGTTGAAGATGGGATTTTAATTCAAACTTAAAGGAAGCTAAGGAAACTAGTAGGTTGAGATGATAAAGAGAATTCTAGATATGGGAGACAGCCAGGAAAAATGTCTAGACATGAGAGGGGGGAGTGTCTTGTTCTTGTATACAGCAGGAGAGCAGTGTCCAGTTTCATTGGATCGAAGAGCATGTGTCAGGGAGTAAGGTGTAAGAAGAATGGAAAACTAGGTTTATGAAGGGTTTTGAATACCTAACAGAGAATTTTTGTATTTAATACTGGATGCAATAGGAAGCCATAGGAGTTTATTGAGGAGACAGGTGACATACTTGGATGTGCATTTTAGGAAAATCTCTTTAGTGACTGAGTTCACGAAGAATTGGAGAGGGCAGAGACTTGAGGCAGGCAAACCCACAAGAAAGTAATTGCAATAATACAAGGATGAAGAGATGAGGGTTTGCACCAGTGTGGTGGCAGTGTCAGAAGGGAGAAAGAGGCATATTGGAAAGATGTTAAGATGGTAAAATTAATAGAATTTGGCAACATATTGGATAGAGTGGTTGAGAAATAGTGATGAGTCAGAAATGCTTCTAGCTTCCTAACCTTAGGAACTGGAAGGATAGTGGTATCCTCTAGAATAACAGTGAAGGTAGGAGGGATAAATGTGTTAGAGGAAAAGATAATTAGTCTTGTTTTGAACACGTCGAGCTTAAGATGTCTTCTGGTTAAGATATTCAAGATCACTAAAAGGTAGTTGGAGATGTGAGACTGGAGGTCTGCAAAGGGTTTGGGGTAAGATAGGTAGATCTGAGTATCATCAACCACCATTTTTTTTATTGTTCAGTCATTTTTTTATTCTTATTCAACTCTTCATGGCCTCATTATTTTTTGTAGGGGCAAAGATAATGAAGTGGTTAGCCATTTACTTCTCCAGCTCATCTTACAAATGAGGAACTGAGGCAAACAAGGTTAATTGACTTGCCCAGTGTTATCCAGCCCATAAGTGTCTGAGGCCAGATACAAAGTTAGGAAGATGAGTTATCCTTTTTATAGGTGGAGTACTCTATCCACTGTTCCATCTAGATGCCCAGATCATAAGCATAGAAATTGTAAGTAAATCCACTGGGGCACGTGAGATTACCAAATGAAGTAGTATCGAAGGAGAAGAGATGGGAGCCCAAGACAGAAGCATATGGTATACCTATGGTTAAGAGGTATGATCAGGATTATGATCTAGCAAAGCAGACAGAAAAGAATTGCTTATATAGCTGGGAAGAGAATCAGGAGACAGTAAAATCCCAAAGGAGAATAGCATATCAAAAAGGAGAGGGTAATCAACAAAGTAAAAGGCTTCCAAGAGGTCAAGAATGAAGACTGAAAAAAATCCTTTTAGATTTGGCAGCTAAGAGATCTCTGGAAACTTTGAGGAGAGAAACATTTTATGGATTGATAAAATCAGAAGGACTAAAGAAAAAACTGACCGGAGAAAAAGTAGCAATACCTATTGCAGACAGATTTTTTTTTTTAATTTAGCCACAAAGAGCAAAAAATGTATAGGATAATAGCTGGGATTAAAGGATCAAGAGACGGTGGTGTTTTGTGTTTTGTTTTTTTGTTATTGCTTTTGTTTTGTTTTTCAGATGAAGGCATGTTTGTAGGCAATAAAGAATGAACCAGCAGACTGGGAGAGATTAAAAGTGAGTGAAAGAGTGGGGGTGAGTAAGGGTAATCTCTTGGAGGAGAAGCGAAGGAGTGGAATTGTTTGTGTGGGTAGAGGTCTTAGAATGAATAAGGATACCTAATCTTATGAGATGGGAGGGAACAGTGGTAGGAATCATAAGACTGATATGAGATAAGATGGACAAGTAGAAGTGGGTCACAGAGAATGGTTTCATTTTTTGTTGTTGGTGCTGTTGTTAAACATGAGGAAAAATTCTCTGATTAAAGGGAGGGTGACATGGTTGATTAGAAGAGAGATGAAAAAGTTTGCAAGACCTGATTTGGAAAATGAGATGGTGAGTTCATATTTCGGGTATAGGATTGCCTAGAAGCAGCAAAGGTCCATTTGAAGGAGTACAACATAAACTTTTTGTGAATCCGATCACAATAGTTGTATAATTTTCTCCACCTTCATTCAGTATTATGTGCATACAAGTAAAGGTGGTGCATACAAGTAAAGCTGAGGCCTAGCTAGGTGTAACTGGTGGGGAAAAAATGAAGCTGAGTATTAAAGAGTGTAGAGTTGAATGTTTCACCAATTTAAGATGAGGAAAAAGAAAGGCCTATGCATAGTGCTATGAAGAATCCTGGGAAGGAAAGGTCATTTTCAGCTTGAAGAATTAAGGAAGAGTTAGGTTCTTAATTGGGCCCTAAAGGGAAGAATTTCAGTAGACAGAAACATGTTGAGGGAGTATGGTGGGCAAGGAACGTTGTTCCCATTCCACTTCTTCTGACTCCCTTCTATTGATTTCTCCAATTTATTCTATATATTCCTTGTTTATATTCCTCACTAAGCTGTGAGCTTCTTGAAAGCAGAGATTTATCTTTTGCCTTTCTTTTTATTCCCAGAGTTTATTGTAATGTCTGACACATAATGAGAGCTTAACAAAGTTTGGACTGATGCTGCCTGTTTTGAGATGGTGACTTTGATGGCATAGTGAGTCTTAGGGTAACATAGGATACAGAAAGGAGTCATCAAAATACTGTATTCCTAAAAGATAAATTATATAAATCAAAAGTTTTCATATCCTAAAATACAAATTTCTTAATTCTACTTACAGTGATTCCTTTCACATCATGGGGGTTAGGGGTGAGGCATCTTTGCAAAATATAAAATCTGCATATTTTTTTTGACCTTCCCTTTGTACCAGAGAAGTCTGAATTGTTTTTCTTTTTCTTTTATGGGGTGCTTACAGTACATCAGGAAAATTAGGTTGAATATTTGCCCATAGCCTCTGTATTATCTGTTGACTTTTGCCTGCTGTCTCTGGCTTCAACAAAAATCCCCCCAAATTCCCATTTAATTTCTTTTGCCAACCCACAATATATTGAAATGTCAATGGAGAAGGTTGCAATGTGGAAGGGATAACCATAAAGTGGATTTGTAATTTCAGAAGAAGAAATTGTTTCATACCAAAGCCTTCCATGACTTATTCCATGAAATTTACCATACTGCTTATTAGACTACTTCTAAAGTCAAGTACAAGCAGCTTTCCAAAGGACGGCTGCTGTGCATAACTTTAAGTTTCTGATCACATAGTATAGTGAACTCTCTATTGAGCAATAAACTAAAGCGAAACAGTCACAGAAACCAAAGTACAACATTCATAGCATTATAACATAACAATTTATTGCCAAAGTGGCCACATATTCTTAAACAAAAGATATTATTCAGTAAGTCCTTAACTTAATCATCCTTAAGGAGCAATCATTCTTAAGGAGCAATGGAAAGTATAAAGTACAAAGGTCTCCCACCCCTAGGTCATCTTAATCTTGTCAGTCAGCATTAAATATCCAAGTAGAGGTTCTTTCATTTTGACTCCAGGATGACTCCCAAACTTCTCTTCTCTACTCCCAGCTCTTGCCTGATTTCCCCCAGCTGTTACCTGGATTCACAGGTAGGCATCGCCTATCTCTCACCTCAACTTCCAGTCTAGATCCTGGTCCAGCTCCACACATCAAACTCAGCAGAGTTACAACAAAACTCACACACATTGCCAGCACCATCATCAATTCACTTTCTGTCTGCAAAATCATCACAGACCAACAGACAGGGCCTCTATCTGAGAAATTAACACAAATCATCAGAAAAGTTCCTGGGACCTCAGAAAACATCAGTAAAACCCTCCTTCAGGATTTCTGTAAATAGACAGCAAGAAGGTCCTCATTCAGGGCTTCTAAACCAGCAGTAAGGTCCCAAGGCTTCTGTAACAGCAGCAACATCTTCTATCAACAAACAGATCTGACAAAGCAACATCAACAAAGATAGAACAGACAGACAGAGTGCTGACACCACAGACATCCTTCCTCCCAGTTCTCCTTGGTCCCAGCTTGTGTTCCTGCTTTCATATGGTCTTTTGTCAAGTTCCTCCCACTGTGAACTTCAAGACTCTATTTCTAAAAAAGTCTTGATATAATCACAGGCAGAGGCTCAAAGATACTTGAATAACTGAAACAAGGAACTAAGTACTTGAATAACTGAAAAAAGGAGCAAAGTACTCCATTTCTTGCTATTACACTAGTCTCTGTTGGTGTCTTCTCTTGGTTATCTTGGTCTCATAGTTCTGTTCAAGGAATATCCACAACTAAACTCTCCTTTGTTAGTACAAATATTAGCTTGGGGATCTTAATAATCTAACCAGTGCTTATAATTCTTTTAGCAAAGTACTCTGATTAACAACAGTATGCCAGAGTCAAGGTATGTTTTTTTTTCTTTTCAAATGAATTCTTTATATTTGAAGTTCTACAGGTCTATGTAAGCAAAAAGTGATCCAGGGACAGAGGATACTTATGTTTCCCTATAGAGTTATGCATCCCCTTTTTCTTTAGATCTCAATCTCTTTCCTGATTTACAGAAAAGCTATGAGCATTATGTTTTATCTGTAGCTAGGATAGCTGAAAAATAATTTCAAAACAATTGTCTTTCCAATGGTGTCTCAGCATTCCTTGATCAAGGGAGCAAGGTCTGCCCTAGGGCTATAGAGGCATTTATTATTGTTCAGTAGTTTTTCAATCATGTCCAACCATAGTGACCCCATTTTAGGTTTTCTTGGCAAAGACAATGGAGTGGTTTGCCATTTCCTCCTCTAGCTCATTTTACAAATGAAGAAACTGAGACCAACAAGGTGAAGTGACTTGCCCATGGACACATGGCTATAAAGAATCTGAAGTCAGATGTGAATTCATGAAGATGACCTTTCCTGATTTACATGGCATGGCACTCTGTCTATTGTGCCACCTAGCTGTCCTAGCTGCATGAGAAATAAAGATAAAAAATAAAAGTCTTTCACTGCAAGTAGTTTATGCTTTCTTGCAAAGACACAAATAGCAGTAACAACAACAGCAATAATAATAAAAATGACAATGTGAAGAAGGAAAGAGCACTAACTCTTTAAGTTTTAAGAAAGAGATTAAGCAAGGCTTTTTTAGTAGTTGGCACCTGACCTTAATCTTAAAGGATAATAAGAAAATGAGGGATGGAGGTGTAGAGTGAAATTCCTGGTCTGTATGAAGGTATAGAGTAGTGGTTCTCAACCTTCCAAATGCCATGACCCTTTAATCCTCATATGTGGGTGTATCTGCATCTGGTCAGACCTGCCTAGAGATGGATAGAGGAACGGTGTTTCAGTTCCTAACACTACTGGAAATATGTGTTTTCCTATGGTCTTAGGCAATCCCTGCAGCCTCTGTGAAAGGGTCATTTGACCCCCAAAGGAGTCATGACCCACAGATTGAAAACCACTGGCATAGAGGCTCAAAAATGCAAGTTGGATTACCATTAGTTATCCAATAGGATTGAAATATAGACTTTGTGTTGGCAAATAAAAATGAAAATCTGGGTTGAGATAACACTACAGAAGTCCCTATTGTCAAATGGTTAATTCATGTTTCATCCCATAGACAATGGGGAACCTTTGAAAGCTTTTAAGAGGGAGAATAGCACAAACAGTCCTGAACCATAGGAAATTTTCTTGATACATGAATAAAGGAGGAATGAGAGAAAGGAAGAGAATTGGAGCAGTAAGACCAACTAGGAGGTGAAGTCACTTTAATTGTCTCCCAATTTGCTCTCATTAGCCACTGGCCAGGAATAATCAAATCACTAGCATTCTCTTTGACAATTACTGGTCACTACCTTCCTCCCGACCACTCCCATTCCAGGTGAATCTGTGTTCTCAGAGAATCCTAAAATCTAAGTATCCTGAGAAATTACAATTTGCAATAGTGATCTGGGCTTGACCTACATCTCCTAAGTATTTGTAGCTCAATTCTTTTTTCAATATTATCTCAATAGTTATACATTCTTAATAATAACTCATGAATTTACAGAGGTACACCAACAATTGCAGGCCCTACAAAGAGAAACAATCATCCCCTTTTAGGAAAGAGAAGAATTTCTTTAAAAGAAAATCACATAATAATACAGAAACAGTATCTCAGAACTTTATTTCAATTAAATGTTTTAATATTGGACCATCTGGCCTTAGCATCTCAGAGGAGGAGAGGTCATGGATTAGAACCCTTCTATGCTCTAGCTAATCAGGAATATTATGCCAATCATGAATATTTCTGCATTTTAACATTTTGTATTGTTTTTATTACTAAAAATAATGCATTTTTCATGTGATACAGAAATTTATTTTCAGTTACTTCATAGGACGTGAAAAAAGAAGCTCAAGATAACAGAATATGCATTATGAAAACAATCCCTAGGAGGCAAATTGAAACAACCAAAAATGTATTTAATATTTTCAAGAGTAATTTTACTTTCCACCTTGACTTCTATATTACATAAAAACATAAAATCATTAATTCAAATAAAATTTTTACATAATAATACATGAAACAAATCTTTGAAATCTACCATTTTCAAAGTTTGATAAGACTAAATTTAATACTCCCATCCTGGGATCATTAAAGCAGTAGAATATCTATTTTTCATTGTCATAAGATTAAAGGCTGAAGGGCATTTTGTCATGGGTAGTGATACAGTACATTGAAGTTTCTCTTCACAAGATGTACTATGACTAGGAATAGATTACACTTTTGCTTAGCTAGTTTTTCATTTGTGCATAGAAGCAACCAGAATTTATTTGAAAATAAAATAAATTAATTGGATTAATTCATCTAGATAGAAGCAACTACATGTTATGGTGGATGGATGGTATGGAATTTAAATTCAGAAAGATCTGAGTTCAAATCTGACCTCAGATACTCAGTTGTTTTGTGCTATTGGGCAAATCATTTAACATGTTTGCTCCAGTTCATTAATCTAAAAATTAATTTGGGATAATACAAGAATCTGTGGGAAATTAGGTGGTAAAATGGTTAGAGTGCTGGGCCTGGAAGCAGGAAGACTCATCTTCCTGAGTTCAAATCTGTTTTTAGACACTTATTAGCTATGCTGTTCTAAGCAAGTCACTTAATCATGTTTGCCTCAGTTTCCTTATCTGCAAAATAAGTAGAGGAAGGAAATGGCAAACCACTCCAGTATCTTTCCCAAGAAAATCCCAAATGGGGTCATTAAGAATCAGACATAACTAAAAAAATGACTAAACAACAAGAGCACTAGTATCTAGCTCCCAAGGCTGTTGTGAGAATGAAATGAGAAAATATTTACAGTTCTTTACACAGCGCTTTGCACCTAGTAGGCACTTAATAATGCTTGTCCCCTCTTGTCTGCTTTAGTTTCTTCATATGTTCAATATGTAGATAATTCTCATAAAGATTGTATAGAAATGAGAAAAATGTCACATAAGTGGTAATAATTAACGTATTCAACCAGTTGCCAAATCTTGTCATTTTTATTTCCAAAACATCTCATCATTTAACATTTCTCTCTAGTCATATAATTAAAACCATAGTTCTTGCCTTCATCAGCTCTCGTAATTATTGTCACTGATTCAAGTCTCTCTCACATTCCAGTTAATATTGCATTGTTATGCTTATTTTTGTAGACCTAATGTAGACCTAAACACATCATACCACCTACTCAATATGTTCATTTTGCCTTTAACAAAATATAAACCCTTCTGCTTATCATTTGACTACCTTTTCAAACTAGTCCCAGTTGATATTTCCAGTCTCAAAGGGCATGAATTTTTTCCTTCACACTTCGCAACCAGCTAAACTGACCTTCTCTATTTTTAATACATGACATATTACATCCTATGCCTGTGTTTTTGTACTGACCATACTCAGGTACCCTCTCCTCACCTTTGTCTCCTAGAACCCCTTCTCTTTCTTAAATACACGGGGTACAGGCTTCCACATGAAGACTGAATTTAACTGCTTCATATTTATTCTTGTTATATATATGTTGTATACAATATGTTCCTCTAGTAAAGTGTGAGTTCTTTGCAAGGAGGTATTGTCACATTTTCATTCCTTTGTGTTTCTATCTACAGTATAAGAAAGTTTTTAGAACACTGTAATAACTTAATAAGTAATTCTTAATTGAGTGATTGATACAATTTTCTGTTCTTTCTAAAGGTAACAATGCCATTCACATTCCCCCCCATTTATTTGATCTCTTTCTGTTATATTGAAACCTGATCCTTCAGTGTTTTCCAATTTGTGTTGCCCCTCGCATGGATTTCTTTTGTTTCTCTGATGTACCTACTCTTCCTGCCTTTGTGATCGTGATTGCCATTACTTATCCCATTTTTGTTGTTCAGTCCTGTCTGGCTCTTCATGAGCCAATTTGGAATTTCTTGGCAAAGATACTTGAGTGGTTCATCATTTCCTTCTCCAGCTCTTTTTCCAGTTGAAGATGCTTAGGTAAATAGAATTAAGTAACATGCCCAGGGTCACACAGCTAATAAGTGTCTGAAGCCAGATTTGAATTCAGGAAGATCAAGCACTTGTAAAAGCAAGAAAAATAGGATTTTTGCTGTTTTTCTGGATTGAGTTTTAGCTAATCAAGTGCCTTTGAGCCTTGCCTTTGATTGTATCAAGAGTCTTTGAATGGAAACAGTATATACATTGTTTGCCCTTAATAGTTCTAAGGAAGTTTGAAGATCTTCCCTGCCCTTAATAGACCTAACAGAATTTGAAATCTCTCCTGTAATCCTGTGGGAGCCAATGTTGGGAGGTGCTTTCAAAAAGGGATGAATAGGAAGGAGAATATAACAGCATGAACAGAGCTCAGAGCAGGCCGAACTGAGAGAGAGAATGTTTGTAATGTTGACACTCTGTCTGTTGATCTGTGTTGATTTCCCAGACAGAAGCACTGCCTGTTCTTCTGTGTTTATTTCTCAGACAGAAAGTAAATTGAGATGACAATGCTAGTCCTTTTAAACTTTATTTTCCTAGAAACAGAAAGTGCAAAGAGCTTGGGGTGGAGCAGTCCCTGTGAGCTGAGATATGGAACAAGAGGAGAGAACTGCATAAATGTGAATCCAGGCAAGATCTGGGAGCAGCCAGCTGGTGAAGAAGGAGCGGTGAGGTTTGGAAGCCAATCTTGAGTCAAGATGAAAGAGGACTTTACTTTGGATACTCTGTATTTACTGATGACATTTGTAACTTACTGTGATCTAGGGGTGGATGGTGTTTGTACTTTTTGCTACCCTTTAAAGATAACTATAAGATATACTGAATGATATGTTTTATTTAAGACTATGTGACCACCTTAGTAATCCATTGTTATGTTATCTTGTTGTGAATGTTATGCTTCAGTTTCTTGAAAGTTAGACTTTAGTTTATTGCTGAATGGAGTTCATTATACTATGAAATTAGACTCTTAAAGTTATTCACAGCAGCAGTCCTGAGGAGAGTTGTTCATGATTGACTTTACAAGACTCTAATCCACTTCACTACCTAGTTGCCACAAATAAATAAATAGATAGATAGATAGATAGATAGATAGATAGATAGATAGATAGATAGATAGATAGACAGATAGGTAGGTAGGTAGGTAGATAGATAGGTAGATAAATAAACTGAACTGTTATATTCCAAATGTAATGTTTCCACTTCCATTGATACTGGAAGTTCACCATTGAAATGCCCATAGACAAGGATTAAACAATCAAATTGATGTTTATAAATAACATAAAAACAGGTAAATCACTTAATCTCTACCTGAGTTTACTCAAGTGTAAAATGGGTACATAAGTAGTACATACCTCAAATGGTTGTTCTGATGATTCAATGAAATCATTGTACAGTGATTAGCACAGTACCTAAAATGTAATAGGTATTGAATAAGTACTTCATTCTTTCCCTCTCCTACTCCTCTTTACTCTGCTCGATTTTTGCTCTGCCCTGTATCTACCTCTTTCTACCATTATTTCTTTAAAAAACTGAAAGAATGAAAGAAAGAAAGAAAGAAAGAAACAAACAAACAAACAAACAAACAAAGAAAAAGGAGAGGTTTCTACACAAGACTTTGGTCTAGTCTGTATTTTTCTTTTTATTTTCTTTCTTCCTTTCCCCTTCCCCATTTAATGGCTACATGGGTCAAAGAAGAACCTTAGCTATAACTGTCTTTTAAGATGCAATTTGGTAAGTAGTATAAGAAATATTTAAGAAAGGTCTCTGACCTACTATAAAAACCTTTAAATGGCTAATAAGGCATTTTCATTAGTATTAATAGCAATAATAAACCATATACAACATTGACTGTGAACCAGAGGTATTTTTTGAGATTATACATGCCTAATCATGTTAAAATACTTCCACATTAGTTATGCTGTGAAAGAAGAATCAGAACAAAAGGGAAAAACCAAAAGGAAGAAAAAAAAACAGTAAACATAATATGCTTTTCTCTGCATTCAGACCTCATATTTTTTTCTCTGGATATGATAACATTTTCCATCATGAGTCTTTTGGAATAGTCTTGGAGTACTGCATTGCTGAGAAAAATCAAGTCTATCATAATTGATCATTCCACAATATTTCTGTTTCTGTGTACAATGTTTTCCTTGTTCTGCTCACTTCACTCAGCATCAGCCCATGTAAGTCCAAGTTTTTTTTTTCTCTTAAATCTACCTGCTCATCATTTTTTGTAAAAAAAAAAAATAGTGTTCCTTTATGTTCATATACCACAGCTTGTTTAATCATTTCGTAATTGATGGACAACACCTCATTCTCCAGTTCTGGTTTTGTTTTTTGGGGTTTTTTTGCCACTACAAAGAGAGGTGCTATGAATAATTTTTTGTACATGTGGTTTCTTTGAGATACAGACCTAGTAGTGATATTGCTGGATCAAAGGGTATGCACAGTTTGGTTCGCCTTTGGGGGCATAGTTCCAAATTTCTCTCTTGAATGGTTGGATCAGTTCACAATTCCATCAACAATACCTTAGTGTTCCAATTTTCCCATATCTTCTCCAGTATTTATCATTTTCATTCTCTGTCCTATTAGTCAGTCGGATAGATGTGAAATGAAAGCAACCTCAGAATTGTTTTAATTTGCATTTTTCTAATCAATAGTAATTTAGAGCATTTTTTTCATATAAATATAAATCCCTTTAACCTCTTCATGTGAAAACTACCTATTCATATCCTTTAACCACTTATCACTTGGGGAATGACTTGTATTCTTATAAATTTGATTCATTTCTCCATCTATTTTAGAAATGAGTTATTTATCAGGAATACTGGCTGCAAAAATTGTTCCACAGCTTTATGCTCTCCTTCTAATCTTAGATGCATTGATTTTATTTGTGCAAAACCTTTTTAATTCAATGTAATCCAAACTACCTGTTTTGTATTTAATGATGTTCTCTATCTCTTGTTTGGTGCTAAGTTCTTTCCTTCTGACAGGTCTAACTGGTAAATGATTCCATGCTCTCCTAATTTCCTTATAGTATTACCCTTTATAATTAAATGATGTAACATTATTGACATTATCTTGGTATATGGTGTAAAATGTTGTTCTTTTTTGCCACACTGTTTTCCAGTTTTCCTAGCTGTTTTGTCATATAGTGAGTTTTTATTTCACAAGCTGGAGTATGTGGGTTTATCAAACAGTAGACAACTATAGTCATTGACTACTGTGCCTTATAGTACCTAACCTATTCCACTGATCACCACTCTATTTTTTTTGCCAGTACCAAATAGTTTTGATATGTGCTGCTTTATAAAATATTTTTAGATCTAGTATAGTTAGGCCATTTTCCTTTGCATTTTTTGTTTCATTAATTCTCCTTATATTCTAGACTTTTTCTTGTTCCAGATGAACTTTATTATTTTTTCTAGCTCCATAAAATAAATTTTTGGTATTTTAATTGGTCTGACATGGAATAGGTAAATTAATTTAGTTAGAACCACCATTTTTATTATATTAGCTTGGGCTACCCATGAGCAATTGATATTTTTCAGATTGTTTAGATCTGACTTTATTTGACTTTATACAGTTTTACAATTAGATTCATATAGTTCCTAGGTTTGTCTTGGCAGGTAGACTCCCAAATACTTTATATTGTCTACAATTAATTTGAATGGAATTTCTTTTTCTATCTCTTTCTGTGTTGGTCACATATAGAAATGCTGATGATATATATTGGTTCATTTTCTATCTGGCAACTTGGCTAAAGTTGTTGATTGCTTCAAGTAATTTTTTTCAGTTGATTTTCTAGGATTCTCTATCATCTCTATCATCATATTATCTGCGAAGAGTGATAGTTTTGTCTCCTCATTGCCAGTTCTAATTCCTTGATTTCTTTTTCTTCTCTCATTGCCAAAGTTAAAAATTTTTAGTAAAATACTGAATAATTGTGATGGCGATGGTCAGCCTTGTTTCTCCCCTAATCTTATTCAGGATACTACTAGATTGTCCCTGTTACATATAATACTTGCACATGGTTTTAGATAGATATTGCTTATTATTTTAAGGGAAGCTCCATTTATTCCTATGCACACTAGTGCTTTGTTTTTTATAGGAATGGGAGTAATAGTTTGCCAAAAGCTTTTTTCTGCATTTATTGAGATAATCACATGATTTCTGATAATTTTGTTATTGATATACCTAATTATGCTCATTGTTTTTCTAATATTGAACCAGCCCTGCATTAGTATAATTCCCACCTGTTCATAGTATATTATCTTGGTGATGAATTACTGTAATCTCTTTGCTAAATATTTTGTTCAAATGTCTTGCATCAGTACACATTAGGGAAATTAGTCTATAATTTTCTTTCTCTGTTTTGACACTGGAAAACAGTGTGGCAAAAACTAGGAAAAGAACAACATTTTACACCATATACCATTTCTTTTTTCTCTTCCCAATTTAGGTATCAGCACCATGCTTATATCATAAAAAGAATTTGGCAGAATACCATCTATGCCTATTTTTCAAATACAGTTTATATACTACTGAAATTAATAATTCCATAAATGTTTGGTAGAATTTATTTGTAAACCCATCTGGCCCTGTAGACTTTTTGCTAGGGAGCATGTTAATGACTTGCTTAATTTCTTTTTATAAAATGGGGTTATTTAAGTGTTTTATTTCTTCTTGTGTTAACCTGGGTAATTTATATTTTTGCAAATATTCATACCTCTCAGTCAGATTTATTGGCATTCTTTTGGGCAAAAGAGTTACTAATTATTTCTTTATTTTCTTTTCCATTGGTGGCAAATTCACACTTTCAATTTTTGACAGCAGTAATTTTCTTTTCTTTTTTTCTTTTTTCAAATATCAAATTATCCAAAGGTTTAACCATTTTCTTGAATTTTTTCATTATACCAGCTCTTGATTTTATTTACTAGTTCAATAGTTTTCTTTCTTCTTTACTTTTATTAATCTCTCCTTTGATTTTCAGAATTTCTAATTTTGTATTCAATTTGAGATTTTTAATTTGTCCTTTTTTTCTAGCTTTTTTGTTGCACATCCAATTCATTGATCTCCTCTTTCTCTATTTTATTAATGTAAGCATTCAGAGACATAAAACTTCCCATAAGTTCTGTTTTGACAGCATTCTATAACTTTTGGTATGTTGTCTCATTATTATCATTCTTTTTGATGAAATTAATGATTATTTCTAGCATTTGTTGTTTGACCCACTCATTCTTTAGGAGTAAATGATTTCATTTCCAATTCATTTTTAGCTTGTCTTTTCATGGCTCTTTACTACATGTAATTTTTATTGCATCATGATTGAAAAAGATGCATTTAATATTTCTGCCATTCTGTATTGGCTTCTGAGGGTTTTATACCTTAACACAGGCCTCCACAACCTGTGATAAACCAAAGGATTATATGTGACCTGTGACAAATGAAGAGGAAAACAACCTCTACATTTTCTTTGGTCTGCCCAAAATCCTTTCCTTGTTTCTTTATGACTACTTGTGATATTTTCTCCTTGATCTGATATTTCTGGAATTTGGTGAAAATAATCCTTGGAGTTTTCATTTTTGGATCTCTTTCAGTAGGTGATCAGTGGATTCTTTCAATGGTTATTTTACCCTCTGGCTTTGGGATATCAGGGAAGTTTTCTTTGATAATTTCTTGAAAGATGCTGTCCAAGCTCTTCTTTTGATCATGGCCTTCAGGTAGCCCAATATTTCTTAAAATGTCTCTACTAAACCAATCTTCCAGGTCAGTAGTTTTTCCAGTAGGTACCTTACATTCTCTTCTATTTTTTCATTTTTTTGTTTGACTGATTCTTAATGTCTCATAATAGAGTCATTAATTTCCACGTGCTCAATTCTAATTTTAAAGGAATTCTTCAGTTAACTTTTGTACCTACTTTTCCATTTGGACAATTCTACTTTTATATGAGTTTTTTTTTTCCTTCAGTGTAGATTTTTTTTCAAATTTTGGCCAATTCTATTTTTCAAATAGTTGTTTCCTTCAGTCAATTTTTGTGCTTCCTTTTCCAAGCTGTTTGCTGGTTTGTTTGCTTGTTTGTTTGTTTTTCCATTATCCACCTACATCATTCTCATTTCTTTTCACAATTTTTCCTTCAACCTCTTTTATTTAACTTTTAAAATTCTTTTGGAATTCTTCCAAGAGGGATTTTGGGCTTCAGATCTATTCATATTCCTATTTCAGACTTCACATGCAGGCAGTGTAACATTGTTAGTTATCCTCTTTTCAATCTGTGTTTTAATCTTCCCTGTCACCACAGTAGCTTTCTATGCTCAAGGTTCTCTTGTTTCTCACTTATTTTTCCAGACTATTTCATGATTTTTAAAGTTGAGCCCTGCTCCTGGGATATCGGTACACTATTCTAAGCTTATTTTGCTTAGGTCTGGACGCTGACTTCCTGCTCCAAGATCTCAAGTGCATGAGTCTTGCCCACTGCAATGGGTGATCACAGCCTAGTCGGCCTGTTATGCCAGGATTCTGGGGCTCACAATTTGCCTTCTGTGCCAAGAAAGAGACTCCTTCTGGCTCTCCTGGCTGCCAACTCTGCTCCTCTTTTACCTAAAGGAGACTGACATTTCCTGAAGTCCTTTTAAGTCATTTTCAGTGTGAAAATGATTTCACTCTGTTTTTTTTGTGGATTCTGTCACTCCAGCATACATTCAGAGGCTTGATTTAATGTTGTTTCCAAGAGAAACTGGGAGAGCTCAGGCAAATTCCTGGCTTCTTTCAACCATCTTGACTCCGTCCCTCAAATCAGATGTACTTTGAAAGAAAAGATTCTTATAATTGCTATTGTCATTGTAAAACATCCCAACAATAACAAAAACAATTATTATTACAGGCCTGGCTACTGCATAGATCAGAGTTTCTGGGGAAGCAATGGAAAAAAAAACTAAAATTAAGTTACTTAGAAGAACACCTCTTTGACCAATTTTAAAACTTATTTTAAAAAAGCATTTAATAAAAGGATGCTAAATATAAACTCTTTCCCCTATTCCAGAACATTCGTAGATAAGGTAGCATAATCAGTGTTGTTCCTTTAGTTCAAAAGTGAAGATCATTGAAAGCAATGATCTTCAATATAACTGACTGATGCATGACCTTTACTTTCCAAATCAACTGTATTTATAATCTGCCCCAAGTCTACATCCATATTCAGAAGAGTCTCTCTGTGACTATCCTTGGCCCTGTCCCTGAGTTGTCTTTTTTGTTTTGTTTTGTTTTAAATGCAAAGTAGGCTATTCAATCACTGTAGGCTCCAAGGGAAAACATTCTGTCAGTGACTATCCAAAACTTTCCAGGTTCAACCAGTAATAAAATTCTTCGCCCTGGTATAAAAAAGCATTTCCAATGCCTTCCCCGCCCCCCCCCCCAACGTTTGCCCTGTTTTGGTTTGCCAGAACAGAATCCAGCATGCCAGCAACTCATGGTGTTTGAGCTTCATTCAATGTGGTTAGGCAATATACAAACTGAGGGTGTTCCTCCTCAAACAGTCATTAATCATCCAGAGCCTTTAGTAGAGTATTGGAAATACTACAAGTAATGCTACTCAGTTATGACATCCTTTTTTTTTTTCCTGAGCAATCCTCCCTCCCCTTTCCCCAAACTCAACTATAGATGGAAGAGGAGGTAACTTGGAGATGGGGGGAGAGCAAAGACAAAGATAAACCACATACAAGTTTCACCTCACTAACCACTTAATTGGTGTCACCCCTGGGGTGAAATGTTGCAACGCCCTACAACCATTTATGACAGGAAGTGAAAAATTCCATATCCAATTGGATCTACGGGGATAATTTAGGGAAGCAAAATGCAATTATCCAATTAGGAATTTAGCCAGAACAGCAAGGTTAATCCCCTTTAGTCCTTTGAAAAAAGCCCATGGGATCTTTAATGACGACAAGGGGTCAAGACCTCTGTTTTACAACTCTGGCCAAAAAATTATTCAGACTTGTCCCTTGCTCATTCAGGGGGAAAAAAAAGCCAGACTGAGCCTAAAGCTGAAAGACTCTAAACTTGATGGAAAATCTTCCCATGTATTCAAGATTTTTCAAGGTAGCCAGTTCCATCTCATTCTATACTACAAATAAAAAAGGTCACAACTTAGAAATTGTTTTCTTCTTCTCCAAGAGAAAGGTATGAATTTAGATTAACTTTGATCATGGATGGCATGGTGCACTTCTACAAATGATAAAGAGGAGCATGGCATCAACTGCTGACTCAGAGGTTTGGAATGTTGGACGGATCCCTGGCTTCTCTCCAGATTTACTGGTAAACTCTGCCAGCTTGGCAAGCTAGGGAATTTGCTATGGCAATTTTTCAAGTGGGGAAGAAATAATCCAGGGAGAGATTGTTTCTACATTTAAACTATCCAGAATTGATGACAGAGGCATCTATAGCAAACAGTCTGGCCCATGAGAGAAAAGGGTCTCTATTCAATAGGGACTAGAGAAGGAAAACCTTCTTGTATCCTATCAGATACTGTGGGATCCTCATTCCAAAGCTCTGGCCAAATTAAGTAATGAATTCCAGCTTTCAGTCTGGGTGGCATTTGCTGTGGTCCTACCATATACCATCAAGAAGCAGAAGTTCATGGGCTTTTTCTATTAGGCATAGAAGGTAGTATATATATATATATATATATTTTTTTTTTTTTGTTGTTGTTGTTGTTGTTTGGCTCCTATCCAATACAACATCACCAGACAAAGCTCTTTATATTTTAAAATCCAAAAATGTCTAAGCACAAACACACACACACAGACACACAGACACTTTGGTGACCAAATGTGATCTCTAACAAGTTTATTAAATAGAGGCAATAATGTTAATTTTGAATGCAGCAGATGTAAATTTTTTTTGAAAGTTCTCAATTCAGCTTCTGATTGGGAGGGCATCTGTAAAATAGCTCTAAAATACTGTCTGCTGTTCTGAAAGGACTGTTTGTTCACTTAAAAGTCCTGTCTTTCAGGTTCAGAGAAATGATCTAATCTAATTGGTCACAGGCAAAAACCCAACTAAGGTATGGTAGTGAAATTTCTCTTGTTTGTGTTTGTTATTCTCCTTTGTAAATCATTAGAATTCTATGATGCATATTACTCTCTCATAACTTAATGAGTCTTAAGGCCTTACCATTTATATAACACCTTTAAAATAGTATTGCATTGGAAAAAAGAAATAAGTCCAACAACTGCAACTGTCCCCAAACTTAAATAGTTTTAAGGCATGAAGCATAAAATAGGTAGAAGCAATATACATTTTAGTCTGCTGTCAAGCAATATTATTGTTGACCTGACTTTTTTTATTCCCTCTTCTCAAGATGAAAAATTTAATTTTACAATGATAAATTGCTAACAATTAAGCAATGCTGTTGTTTTCTTGAAAAAAAATTGGGGGCTATATACAGTAGAAGGCAAGTTGTAGCAGTTTGCACATTATTACATACCTCAGAGTTAAATTGGTCGTGATAATAAAAATAGTTGACTACTTAAAATCTACAGATAGTTTTACTGGAGAAGAAATAGCAGCACTTGGCCAATAGGACTAAAATTGCCTTCTTTAGAAACTGACTCTCCTCAATGAAAATGTTTGAAGCCTCAAGAAGGAAAAGGATAAGGACTAAATCTATGATTTCATTTTATATAGGAAATTCCTGAAGAAAGTCCCTCTTCCAGTGCAGGACAGCAATTTCTCTGCAAATTTTTTGTTTGTAGAGTTGTCTAGGGCAATGAAAGATTAAGGGACTGGCTCTAGGTCACTGAGCATCCCATATCAGAGGTGAGGTTTGAAGAGGGCTCTTTTCTGATACTCTAGCATAGTATATTTAAATTTCTCCTAATGGAGAAAAGCACTAACTTTCTAACTATCTGAATCTTCAGTAAAATACAGTGTCATGTAGTTAATAGCATGCTGGTTCTGGTCAGGAAAATCTGAGTTTGAATCTTGCTACAGGTGCTTCCCTGCTAAATGACCCTGTATAAGTCACTTGACTTTTTTGGGATTCAAATTTCCTCATTTCTAAAACAGGGATAATTATAGCTCTTAACTTAGAGGGTTTTTGTAAAGTTATAGAAATGTGCATGAAGTACTTTGTGGACCTTAAAACTTATATAAATGTGAGCTATCATCACCATCTATCAGTTTCAAGAGAGGGAAATCAAAAGAATCAATCTTAGAGGTAGAATTAATCTCAGAAATCATGTGGTCTAGCCCTCTGACTTTAAACCGGTGGATATCTACATTAGTTAATACACATGCTTTTTAAAAAAAATCCTTTTTCAAGATTTTCTGGAGAATTCTAGAACTTTTCTTGGTAACACATTTCAGACTTTTACCACTCTCAAAATCATGGAAAACTATTAGGTATACTTCTATTCAGGGTGTCCCAAAATTCTTAGTGCATGCAGTTTTAATCTATCAAATTTAAGACTGTTGGAATACCCTATAGTTGAAGAATATAATGTGACTCCCTACCCCCTTATCTTTCTCTTCCCTCCTGATTAAAAAAAAAAGTTCTCACTATAACATTGCTTTAGAGTATCTATCTCTTTCATTCTTTTGTCATGACCAGCAGCACTGAATGACTTTCATCATATTGGACCTAGAATCAGGAAGACCTGGGATTAAATTTCATTTCTGACACTGGCTGTGTAGCCATGAGCAAGTCACTTAATCTCTCTGAGCTGCTCTCTCTTTATCTCTAAAATGGTAACAATAATACCTGGAACATCTATTTCACAGGATTGTACTGAGAGTGATATGAGATAATGAATATAAATTACTTTGCAAAGTTTAAATGGTATATTTAATGTGTGAACAAAATTTCTTTTTTCTTAAGAATCATGACCCAAATTGAATCTACATTTTTTTTGCTTTTTTTTTTTGGAGGGCAATTGGGGTTAAGTGACTTGCCCAAGGTCACATGACTAGTTTTTGGGTTAAGTGTCTGATGCCAGATTTGAACTCAGGTCCTCCTGACTCCAATGCCAGTGCTCTATTCACTGTGCCACCTAGCTGCCCCTCCCAAATTGAATCTAGTAAAGAGCTAACTAAAACAACATATAATACAGTATAAATATTTCTTCGTCATGCTTTTTGGTCCTATTCTATTTTCTTGCATGATAGGTTTAACTATTCTTTGTGGAATCCAGACCTGGAAGGTTAGTCTGGAAAGATGAAGAATCTGGAATCAGACTCCAGTAGCAACTTGGACAATGATGGGTTAAAGATTTTTATCTGGTAATCTTACTCAGCTGTGATGTGGCCATTGTCTATCCTATTATAAATGGAGAGATAACAAGAGGAAAGAAAGTCTGTGAGAGGTAAAAAAAGTTCAGGAGAAACTGCTACAGGATTAGTGTTGTTGAGGCCTGGTGAGGACAGAGACACACATCCAGAGCTGCCACTGATATTAATGATGAGAGGAAAGCAAGATTGTGTTACATGGCTAGATGGAACAGTGTTGCTTTTTAGCTAATGGTGTGGTCAAGAATGTTTGCTTGGGTAGTTGCACATGATGCCAAATATTGACAAAGAACCAGATTTCTCCAATCTTACTTCATGCTGGGTACCCAGACCTTGACCTCATGCCCCTGCAGCAATGTTGGGGAGGTATTTCAGCGGGAAAGAGCATCCTTCAGAGCTCCTGGGATCAAGTATTCATAACATTCTGAAAATTCTATCTCAATTATTACAGCTAGCAAGTACTGACAAAATACTTTTTGAGTAAAGAGGTGACTCCTGTCCTTCCAGGAGGAGGAGTGCTTTTTCTCTCTCTCCCTGTGTGATAAGAAAGCCTCACAGAGCACTTTCTTGAGCACTCTATTATGTATCAGAACCATACCATGACCACCTGAAACTATGCAAACTCTAAAAGCTATGGTTGTATGACTATATTATGAAAAAGATCATTAACGTTTTTGTGTATATCCTTTAGTTCTTTGCATACAATCTTTTGATTAAGTTTAAGTTTTATAGAACAAATACTTTTATTAAAGGGACTGGTTCTGTTAAGTTTGGATTTAGTCAAAGGACTGCACTTGAAGCTCTAGAGGGTCACATGTGGCTTCAAGGCCGAAGTCTCCTCACCCCTGTCTTAGGCAAACTACAGGATCCTAACAGGACTCTTGTTGAATCAGCCAACAGTTGGTTACAGACAGTGACACGAATAATACACTGTTGGTCAAACTTTAAGTTCGGATAATCTTCCTGGAAAGTAATTTAAAATTATGCAAAGAGACTGTTCAAATGTCTATATCTTTTGACTTACAGATGCTCATACTAGGTATACACTACAAGAAAGTTAATGATAAAAAAAAGTTTCACATCCGCCAAAATTTTTATAGCAGTGTTTTCTGTTGTTGCAAAGAAATGGAAACAAAATAGATGCCACATACATTGGGATGTATTTCTGAGTTGTGAGACACGAAGAACGAGCTGATGGTAGAGAAGCATTTAAAGACTCTTCAGTAGATGCACAATGAAGTAAGCAAGAATAGGAGAGTAATATTGACAATGGTGACAGCAACGTAAAGAACAACAAAACGATTCAAACTAAATGCTGTAAAATTATAATGACCAACCTTGACCCCAAAGGAGAGATAAAAGAAAAATTCTCTAGTCCCTCCTTCGCAAAGATAGAAGACTATCAGCATGGTACACTTTATTGAAATTTACACTTTTTAAAATATGTTGCTTATCTTTACTGATCCCTGCCTTTTTTTCTCTTTATAATACAAGATGGATATCGGGTAGTGAGCAAAGGGTGAAATAGAGGAAAATATAGATAATATAAAAACAAAAGTTATGAGTGAAAATGCATTTTAAAATCAGTCTCTGAGAGAGAGGGAAAAGAGAGGGAGAGAAACAAGACAGAAGGCAGAAGAGAGAAGAGAAAAATGTGTATATACACATATACATATACATACATACATATACCTATGCATCTATATCTATCTGTCTCTATATCTGTATATGGAAGCTCCCAGTTTAGCTTTGCCTAATCTTAAAAAGATGGGCCCTTGCCAATTAGTATCTCGTCTTCTCAAAAACTTGGTTTAGCAGTAATCACTTATGACCTTGTATGGCCCAGTCTTTTTTACAGTTCCATAATGAGTCTGTATTTCTTCACTCAGTCAGTGATATTGTCACTTGTTATTTTCTTATATTCGACTCTACTGATTTTTATCCTGGCTTATTACAACCTTTCCCTCTCAAACCTCTCCTACATCTCCCCTGAAAAATTATATCATAATTTTGAAATTTTATTTCTTTCTTCCAGAATATTAACACCCCATATAATTTAGTGCCTTCTGAAAATTTAATCCACATATTTTTTATTCCTTCATTGGAATTAAAATAGGTAAAGTTCCAAAATCAATCCATAGGTTTTTGAAGACTAAGCCAGGTCATATCTCTTTGCAATTAATGCACAGCTGCAGTATGCAGCCTGATACAAAGGTGAGCAAATGGTAGGCATTCAATAAACACTCAGCATTATAATTGTGTCAACACATCCATGGATATCCTTAGAAATTTAGTATGTTAGAGATTCAGACGTCATTAGGGATCATCTAGTCCAATCTCATTAATTTAATTGATTTGATTATGGTTAACATTTGTAATTTCCTTTAAAAATATGTTGAGGTTAGAAGATAATTAAAAAATTTTGAAACTGACTCCCCAAAAACAATAAAAAAGAATTTTCTTAAAATATTCTTTCTTTGTTAAAAACATATTAAAAACTACCATTATGCCTTTCAGAATTGAAGATATGTAGCAAGTCTTTTTCTCAAATGTTACCTATAGAGTTACAGTACTCTTAACTTTAATTAGTTTTCTGAATATACCATACTCTTTCCCATTTCCAAATTGATTCATATCTTATTACTGCAGTTCATCACAGGTCACATCAAGGTTGCTCCTGTTTAAATTCCTCTGTTCCCTTCCAGATGAAGAGGTCCTTGATGCTATTATATTTCTCAAATTTCTCCAGAATACCAGCATTAGTGAGGAAATCATTGATGCTTTTTCCTAAGACTCTAAAATATCACGAAAATAAGACATGCTCAGGTTTTAAATAACAGCAAGGTTTTCTAGGCACTTAAATTGAAAGAATAGTTAGCTTTAATAGCAGACAAAGATATCCAAACTTCTTTCTAGGCATGAGAGAAACACTGAATGTATAGAAATTAGTTTCTATATACTAAATAGATATGTTATTTTCTGTTTTCAAGCTATGAAGTTTTGTTTATTCAAGATAAAATGTGGAGAAGACTCTAGTTAGTTAAAGTACAGCGATGTTTAAGAAAAAGCTTTTCATATTCAAAATTTGTCTTTAATCTGCTTTACATTTTGGAAATCATGAAAGCATTAAATGACTTATAAGCAAAGAGGCTATAGATTTGGAATTGGAGATTATCTTGAAAACCATTTAATTCAAAGCCTTCACTTTATGGATGAAGAAACTGAGGGCTGGAAAGGTTAAAGGACTTTCCTAAATTCAGACTAATGAGTAGAGTGAAGATTTGAAACCTTGTATACTCTAATTATAAATTGACTATACTTGAACTTGCTGTAGTAGCAGGAAGGGGTGAGGCAAGAGGAAGCCAGAGCTAAGATAGAGTCAGTGTGATGACTGGAAGCAGTGACTGTGGTTGTGGTGTGAACTCTTTTTATTTTTTATTTTTTGCCTTTTTTTTTTTTTTGGAGGGCAGTTGGGGTTAAGTGAATTGCCCAAGGTCACACGGCTAGTTTTTTGTGTTAAGTGCCTGAGGCCGGATTTGAACTCAGGTACTCCTGACTCCAGGGCTGGTGCTTTATTCACTGCACCACCTAGCCACCCTGAACTCCTTTTATTTTGAGGCTGCTAGAAACTCTGTTAAGGACTCCTGCTGAGGACTGCTAAGGACGGGAACTGCAGGGGCCAGAGTTGCTGGGAACAAGCTGTGTGGACGCTGAACAGTTGCCCTGAAACCCTGTCCTGTTTTGAAGGCTTGAGAATGTGGGTGCTTACTACATTAACTACATGTGTAAACTTCATAACTCCTGTGATGGCTCTGACTTTCTGGTTTTGGGACTCAGTTTTCTGGTATCTGAATAAATGTTCTAGCTATGTCCCCATGTAGAGAATCTGTTACATTTTGTGATTAATAACCATTTCAACATATTTATAGTTACTGTAGACATTGTGAATACTGCATTGTTGATACAATTACATGTCCCCCAATGCTTATTATTTTGTTACATGTTTAGTAAATCTTTGTTCAATACATGAATGATTAATGTTAGAACAGCCAGTGTTTCAGTGATATCAAAACAGTAATTTTGAAACACATTTGTTGACTGCTTGGAAATAAGAACATTGAATGTGTAAAAATTAGTATACAACAATCAACTGGCTACTCTCTAAAAGTCAGAATATTTTGTATGAAAAGAACTTTAGAGATTATTTATGACTATCATCTCATTTTACATATGAAAAAACTGAGTCATAAAGAGGTTTGGTTATTTGCACAAAATCATATACTAGGTAATGTCAGAAGCTGAACTAGAATCCACTTCTTCAGACTCCTAGGTCATTGCTCTTTCTATTCCTTGATGCAATTGTTGCAATATAGTCCCCAAACTGGAGCAAAATCTGGAGATTCTTTTCATACTCAGGAAATCCCTCTTTGACTTTTATTGCATTTGGTTTCCTCTGTCACAGTGACAAATACATCTGCTAAGTAACTAACTCCTTGTTTTAGGCCTTTTCTAATTTTTATTATCCTAGGATGGGTGAATAGTGTAACTTCTATTGTTAATTTTTTTTTTTTTTGCTTTTTGGAGGGCAATCGGGGTTAAGTGACTTGCCCAAGGTCACACGGCTAGTTTTTGTGTTAAGTGTCTGAAGCTGGATTTGAACTCAGGTCCTCCTGATTCCAGAGCCACTGTACCACCTAGCCACCCCTCTGTTGCTAATTCTTTTAGGAGACCTTGGAATAACTTCTATTCATGGTTGAGAGAAACCATGTTATAAATGAAATGTTGAGGGGACATTTTGTTCTACTGAATCAAATATTTTATTTATTTCTTTATTTTAATCAACAAACACTGAGCACAACAGGATGTACATTTTTGATTTGTCATTATTTTGTCATTAGTTTAAACACAAAAGCTGAAATCAAAAGAGTTTCAAACACTTTGTAAATGGCAACAATTTAAAATATACTTTATACTTTCAATATTTTTAAGTCATTTGAATGGCACATTCTTTACCCCTACATGGCTTATAAAGATTTCTGTTATTATTCCATCATAAATGAGGAAACTGATGTAGGGTGTTGACAGAACATAACCAGAATCATGTAGCAAATACCAGAATAGTGAGGATTACAAGTTCCAGTGCACTTGCTATTCAGAAAGCTCTAATAATAATCCAGTCAATTATATATCCCTCCTATGTCTGTTGTATAGTTCCTTAAATGAATAAAATCAGCTAGGAACCTGTCTCTTTATAAAAATTTGGTAAATATGCAATGTTTTTCATCAACCATTGAGTCAAATGGGTCAGTGATTGAATATATAAAACAATGCCTAGGGGGCGGAGCCAAGATGGCGGCATAGAAGCAGCAAGGTCCCGCAGCTCCCACACCGCCACCCTAAACACCCATAAAATATGAGCCCAGATAAAGCCTAGGACTCTCAGACTCACACAAAAATAAAGAGAACATGTCTCTCGCTGAAGGCAACTCAGCATCAGAGGCTCATTTTGGCAGCCAGGAACCGAGGCTGGAACAGCCTAAAGCCAAGACTGTGGCCAGGCCCAGGAGGTAGGAAGTAGCCTGGCCGAGCTGAGCCGAGGGGGCACGGGAGCCAGTCTGCAGGAGAGATCTACAGCCTCCAGCACCTCCACATCTGTCAAGGCGTAAAGAACGGGAAGGGAGAGGAGCAGAGACCCAGCCAGCCCAAAACCACATCTCAGCCATGCTAGGCCCCAGGGAGGCCTGGAGGAGTGAGCCTCCCAAGCGTCTACTTCAAAGAAAATCTAAAGCACCTGCCTAAGGGAATCTTCAAATCCTCAGAGACTAGTTAGTGAAAGTGAAACTCTGAAATTTAATTTGGGGTTGGTAAAGCAGTTCGGCCAATCTGCCCCCAGGGCAAGGAAGCAGTGGGGGAAGGGAACTGCTGGAACCAGCAGCGGACCTCACCAGGCTGCTTCAGAGCCCCTGGCCTGTGGACTCTGCAGGGGTCTGAATCAATTGATCAGGGCCAAGTGCTCTTTCGTTGAGTGGCCTGGATCTGGATCATGGTCTTGGGTGGTGGTTCTGGGGGGCACTTTCAGCAAGCCAAAGCTGGGGGGGGGGTCTGGCAACACCCCCCTAATAGCTCCAGCAGCTGGGAAAACCCTAGTGATTTGGAACAGAGCTTCCCCCCTT
>JAQQSW010000183.1:48871-72406 GCA_028646575.1 Pseudocheirus occidentalis
CATAGAGAAAGGATTTGAAGGGAAACCTACTCACCCATATATTTACCTTCACATTCATATAAAATTTCATTTAAAATGAGAATAATCAATGTATTGTTGGTGGAGTTGTGATCGCATCCAACCCTTCTGGAGAACAATTTGGAGCAACACCCAAAGGGCTATAAAAATGTGCATACACTTTGACCCAGAAATACCACTTCTAGGGCTGTATCACAAAGAGATTATACAAATGAGAAAAAGGACCCATATGTATAAGCATATTTATAGCAGCTCTTTTTGTCGTGGCAAAGAACTGAAAATCAAGGGGATGCCCATCAGTTGGGGAATGGTTAAACACTTTGTGGTAAATGAATGTTATAGAACACTACTGTGCTATAAGAAATGATAAACAGTTAGACTTAATAAATGTTATATAACCTTATGTATGGAAAATTTTATGTAAACTGATTCTGAGTGAGGGGATCAGAACCAGGAGAACACTGTACACAATTACAGAAACATAGTAACTATGATGACTGACTTTGATAGACTGGGCTCTTCTCATTAATAAAAGGTTATAAGCTATCTCCAAAGGACCCATGATGCAAAAAACTATCCATATCCAGAGAAAGAATTACTGAGTCTGAATGCAGATTGAAGCAAACTACTTGATCCTTCTCTTTTTCATTTCATTTTGTTTTGTTTCTTCTTCCTCATTGTTCATTCCATTGGTTAAAATTCTTCCTTACACTTTGATTAATGTTTAATGTGTAGGTATATGTAGAACCTATATTGGATTGCATGCTGCTGTGAAGGGGGTGGGGAGAGGGGGAAGGAGAGGGAGGGAGAGAAAATGTGGGGTTCAAAAACTTTTGGCACTGAATGTTGTAAACTAAAAATAAATCAATTAAAAAGAAACATAATGAGAATAATCTTCAAATACATCAAAGACATCCAAGATGATTGGTCTACAAGAGAGGATATAGGCTATCTTTCCTGTTTAAAAATTTCTTTCATTTTTACCATTTTTTCTTTAAATTGTGAGTTCCAAATTTTATTTCTCCCTTCTTTCCCTTACCTGCCCACTAAGAAGGCAAGCAAAATGTTATCAGTTATACATGGGAACTTAAGCAGATCATACTTGCATATTAGCCATATTACGAGAGAGAGAGAGAGAGAGAGAAAGGAAAGAAAGAAAGAAAGAAAGAAAAATGAAAGAAAGGAAAGAAAGAAAGAAAGAAAGAAAGAAAGAAAGAAAGAAAGAAAGAAAGAAAGAAAGAAAGAAAGAAAGAAAGAAAGAAAGAAAGAAAGAAAGAAAGAAAGTTTGACCTCAGAGAACATGAGTTCTCTCTCTGGAAGTGGATAGTATTTTGTCATCATGAGTCCTTTGGAATTGTCTTGGATTATTATGTAGACCAGTGTAATCAAGTCTTTCACAGTTGAATATCATTGCAACATTGCTATTACTGTGCACCAGAATCTCCTAGCTCCCATTTCACTTTGCATCAGTTTGTAAAAGTCTTGCCACATTTTTTTTTCTCTGAAACCACCACCTTACAATTTCTTTTTCTTTTTTTTTTGAGACAATTGGGATTAATTGACTCATGCAAAGTCACATGGCTAATAAGTGTGTCAAGTGTATGAAGCCAGATTTGAACTCAGGTCCTGCTGACTCCAGGGCTGGTACTCTATTCACTGTGCCATCTAGCAGCCCCCACCTTATAATTTCTTCCAGCCCAATAATATACTATCAAAATCATATCCCAAAACTTGTTCAGTCATTTCACAATTGATGAGCATCCCCTCAATTTCCAATTCTTTGTCACTATAAAAAGAGCTAATATATTTTTGTTTGTATAAATCATTTTTTCTTTGACCTCTTTGAGGTAGAGACCTAGTGGTGATATTGATGAATTAAAGTATACACACAGTCCTTTGGGAATAGTTACAAATTTTTCTCCAGAATAGTTAGACCAGTTCCCAACTTCCCCAATAGTGTTGGTCTGGTTTTTTTTTCCCCTCATCCCTTTTAGAATCTATCCTTTCTGATAGGTGTGCAGTACTATCTCAGAGTTATTTTAATTTGCATTTCTCCAGTGAATAGTGATTTAAAACAATTTTTGTCATATAACTATGGACAGTTTTGACTTCTGAAAACTACCTGTTCATAATCTTGGACCATTTGTCAATTGGGGTATGGCTCATTTTTTTTTCACTGTTGTAAATTTGGCTTGGTTTCACCTATATTTGAGAAATAAGGATTATGTAAGAGAAATATGTTATTATTTTTCATATTACTTCATTGAATATGGTACCTTTTAGCAAAATATAATCTTCCTGATTATCTCTTTTAATTAGGTCTATTTTTGCTTTTGATTTTTTTCCCTGAAATCATAATTGCTACCTTTGCCTTTTTTACTTCATGAGAAATATAATACATTCTGCTCCAGGCCATCATTTTAAATCTCTGTGTGTTTATTTGCTTCACCTGTGTCTCTTATAAACAATTTTTTTTTTGGATTCTGGTTTCCAATACATTTTTCTAATGTCTTCCTGTTTTATGGGTGAGCTCATCCGCTTCACATTCACTGTTTTGATTACTGTCTATTTCCTTCTATCTTTTCTACTTTTGTTTTTGTTTTTCTCCATTTTCCCCCTGTTCCTGCTAAAAATCTATTTTTTTCATATCATTATGTCCATCATCCACCTTCCTTTTATCATCCTCCCCCTCACCATATCTCTTATCCCCTTCCTTTTCTTTTTCCATATAGGGGAAATCATATTTCTATATCCAATTAAGTGTTTATATATGCTTCCCTATTTGAACCAATTCCAATGAGAGTGTGGTTCGAGCATTGTCTGCTACCCCTCATTTCCTGCTTCACTATAAAAGTTCTTCCTTGCACATCTCTTTTATGTGAGAAAAATTTACTCATTCTACCTTTCCCTTTCCCCTTCTCCTAGTGAATCTTTTTTTCTTACCATCTCAATGTGATTGATTCACAACAATGCCCTTTGTGTATGCAGGCTTCTTTTAATGAGGTATATTATCTTTCCATGTAGGAATGTGAAATTTATATTGGTATTAGATGTGAGACATTGGTCTTTGCCTAGTTTCTGCCATACTGTTTTCCAGTTTTCCCAGCAGTTTTTGTCATAGTGAGTTCTTATCCCAAAAGCTGGAGTCTTTGGGTTTATCAAACAGTAGATTGCTATAGTCATTTACTTGGTGTCTTGTGTGCCTAACCGATTCCACTGATGTACCATTTTGTTTCGTTTTATTAAGGTAAAAAAATAATTTACTTTTAGTTTACAACACTCAGTTCAACAGTCCCTTGAGTTTCAAATTTTCTCCCCCTCTCTCTCCTCCCCTGTTCCCCCACCACCAGAACCATGATAGCACACAATCAAATATAGGATCTGCAAACACTTTCACATTAAACATTAGTCAGATTGTAAAGAAGGATTATAACCAATGGAGTGAACAACAAGAAAGAGGAAACAAAAAAAAAGAAACAGAGACAGAGAGAGAGAGACAGAGACAGAGAGACAGAGAGAGAGAAAGAAAGAAAGTGGTTTGCTTCAGTCTGCATTCAGACGCTGTAGCTCTCTAACTCTGTAGTTCTTTCTCTGGATGTGGATAACTCTTTCATGAGTCTTTTGGAGTTGTCTAATATAACCTTGCAATGCTGGGAGGGGCCCATTCTATCAAAGTTAGTCTTCTCAGATTTATTGTGTCTGTAATTGTGCCACTCTATTTCTTAGCAAGTGCTGTGTGGTTGTGATGATTGCTGCATTATAATATTGTTTTAGATCAAGTATGGCTAGGCCACCTCTGTTGCATTTAAAAAAATAAATTCCTTTATATTCTTGACTTTTTCTACTTGCAGATGACTTTGCTTGTTATTTTTTTCTAGCTGTGTAAACTATTTTTTTGTTTTGTTTGATTGTATGGCATTGAATAATTAATTTGAGTAGAATTATCATTTTTATTATATTAGCCTGGAGTACCCATAAGCAGCTGATATTTTCCCCATTGTTTAGATCTGACTTTATCTATGTGAACTGTTTTGTAACTGAGTTCCTATGGTTCCTGTATTTTTCTTGACAGGTAGACTCTCAAATATTTTATACTGTCTACAGTTATTTCAAATGGAATTTCTCTTTCCATTGCTTGCTGCTGTACTTTGATACCACTATATGGAAACGCTATTGATTTATGTGGATTTATTTTATATCCTGCAACTTTGCTAAAAGTTGATAATTTTTAAATATTTTTTATGGCTGATTCTGTAGGATTTTCTAAGTATACTATTATATTATCTACAAAGAGTGATAGTTTTGTTTCCTCATTGATTATTTTAATTCCATCAATTTCTTTTTTCTTCTCTTATGCTAAAGCTAACATTTCTAGTATAATATTGAATAACAGTGGTGATAATGGGCATCCTTGTTTCACCTTATTAGGAAAGCTTCTAGCTTATCCCCATTACATGTAATTCTTACATATGGTTTTAGATAAATAATTCTTTTTATTTTAAAGAAGGCTCCATTTTTTCCTATGCTCTCTACTATTTTTAATAGGAATGGGTGCTGTAATTTGTCAAAAGCTTTTTCTGCATCTATTGAGATAATCATATGATTTCTGTTGGTTTTGCTATTGATAAAGTCAATTATGTTGAAAGTTTTCCTAATATTGAACTAGCACTGCAATTCGGGTATAAATCACACCTGATCACACTTTGTTATGCTGGTGATAAATTGCTGTAATCACTTTGCTCATTTTCTATTTTAAAATTTTCATTCATGTTCAATGGAGAAGTTTTTCTATGGTTCCTTTTGTTTTTGTTTGTTTTGGGTCTCCCTGGTTTAGGTACCAGCAACAAATTTGTTTAAAAAAATAATTTAGTTTGACTTATTTTCCAGTTATTTTTATCCAAAATAGTTTAAATGGTATTGGAATTATTCTTTAAATGTTTGGCGGAAATCAATTGCAATTCCATCAGAACTTGGAAACTTTTTCTTAGGGAGTTCATTGATGGTTTGTTCAATTCCATTTTCTAAAATGATGTTAAGTATTTTATTTCCTCTTCTGTTGATCTGGACAATTTATATTTCTGAATATCCACCCATTTAATTTAGGTCATCTGATTTATTGCCATTCAATTAGATTAAGTACCTCCTAATTATTTTTTTTGTTTTTTTTTTTTTGCTTTTTGGGAGGGCAGTTGGGGTTAAGTGACTTGCCCAAGGTCACACGGCTAGTTTTTGTGTTAAGTGTCTGAGGCCGGATTTGAACTCAGGTACTCCTGACTCCAGGGCCGGTGCTCTACTCACTACGCCACCTAGCCACCCCACGTACCTCCTAATTATTGCTTTGATTTCCTCTTCATTGTGGTGAATTCACTCTTTTCATTTTTGATACTGGTTTTCTTCTTTCTTTTTAAAAAATCAAATAAACCAAAGCTTCATCTATTTCATTTTTTTTCCATAAAACCAGCTCTTAGTTTTATTTTTTATTAGTTCAATAGTTTTCCAACTTTCATTTTTTAAAATTTTTTAAATTTATTTCCTTGTTTACATGATTCATTTCCACGAGATTTTGAGTTACAGATTTTCTCCCTATCTTTCCCCTAACCCAGCCCCAAAACAGAGATCCCACTGTAAAGACCCTCCCCCAATCTGCTCTCTTTTGTGCCCTCCTCCAACACCCTTATAACTTTCTGGTAGGGCAGGGAGAGTCTCCCTACCCCAGTCCCTGTATATCTCAATTCCCAGTTGCATGTATTGTAGAGCTTTAAATTTTAGATCCTTTCGGTTCCTCCCTTGTCACCTACCCCCACTGGAAGGACAAGCACTTCAATTCAGGCTGTACATGTGTAATTACACAGCACATCTCCACAGTGGGCATATTGTGAGAGGTTGATTCTATGTCTCTCCTTCCTATACTGCCCCTCCCTTCTTTTTCTGTTCTCTTTTTCTGTTCTCTGTCCCTTTACTGAAGTGTGTGCTTCCAGCAACCCTCCCCCAGACTCTGCCCTCCTCTCCATCATCCTGCCTCTCATCCCCATCCCACCTATCCTCCTGTGTGGCATGAAATCCAGTTTAGAATTTATGTCATTCCTTCCCTAAGCCAAATTCAATGAGAGTAAATGAAAGTAAAGTTGTAACAGTTATCCCTTGTCTCTTCTATATGGGATGATTAAACCCATTTTGTCTCTCCCTGTCTCCTCTCATTCTAGTCCTCTCCCACTTCAGAATTTCACCTTTTAAAGTATTATCCCTTCATATTCAATTAATCCTATACCCTCTCTGTACACATATACACACTCGCTCAGATATGCATTCATACACGTATATACCCTCCTATATAGACATATGTGTAGGTATACATATATATAGATATTTGTATTCCCTTTACCTATCCTCATACTAAGAAAAGTTTCATAAGTTACTATTATCATTTTTCCTTATTAGCATGTAAATAGTTCAACTTTGATAAGTTCCTTATGATTTCTTTCCCATGTTTACCTTCTCATGCTTCTTGTGTTCGAATGTCAAATTTCCTGTTCAGTTCTGGTTTTTTCAGCAAGAATGCTCAAAAGTCCTCCACCTCACTGAATGACCATATTTTCCCCTGGAAGATTATACTAAATGTTGCTGGGTAGGTGATTCTTGGTTTTAATCCTAGCTCCCTTGATCTCCAGGATATTCCAGGCTCTTCAATCCCTCAGTGTAGAAGCTGCCAGATCCTGGGTTATCCTAATTGTGTTTCCACAGTATTCAAATTGTTTTCTCTTGGCAGTCTGAAATAATTTCTCCTTGATCTGGGGGTTCCAGAACCCGGCTATAGCATTTCGAGGAGTTACCTTTTGGGGATCTTTTTCAAGAAGTGATTGGTGAATTCTTTCAAGTACTAATTTGCCCTCTGATTTGAGCTGCAAAACTTTGCTGCTTCTATGCCACCATCTTGGCTATGCCCCCACTCCCCTTTTCAGTTTTACTAATATTTCCTCTGAGTTTCAGAATTTCTAATTTGGTATTTAATTGAGAATTTTTCATTTATTTTTTCTAGCTATTTTAGTTGCATGCCCAATTCATCAGTCACTTCTTTTTCTATTTTATTCATTTAAACATTTAGAGTTATACAAATTCCCCTAAGAACTGCTTTGGTTGCTTTCCACCAATTTTGGTATGCTGTCTCCTTGATCTACTTTGATGCAATTATTCAATTTTTTTCCTATGCTTTGTTGTTTGACCTATTCAGTCTTTTGGATTAGATTATATAGATTCCAATTAATTTTTGGTCTATCTTTCCATGGCCCTTAGTTACAGGGATTCTTTTTTATTAGATCTTGATCTGAAAAGGGTATATTTAATGTGTCTGCCATTCTGTATTTGATTGTGAGGTTTTTACTCCCTAATCAATGCTCACTTTTTGTGTAGATGCTACATACCACTGAGAAAAGGGTATGTCCCTTTCTATCCCCATTCAATTTTCTCCAGAGCTTTATCATATTCACCTTAAGGAAAAAACATTCTGTTCACCTCCTTTACTTCTTTCTTCTTATTTTGTGTTTAGATTAATATATTTTTATTATCTAGTTCAGAGACAGGAGTGTTGAGAACTCCTTCCTGTAATTCACTTAACTTTGCCTCTAAGAATTTGCTCATATAGCACATTCTATATTGGTTTAGTGTAGATATTACTTCGTTGTGTCTGGAAACTTTTTATCAAGATGTAATTTCCTTCCTTATCTTCTTTAATTAGATCTGTATTTGCTTTTGCTTTGCCTGAAATTAGAAGTGCTGCCCCTGTTTGTTTGTTTCCCACTTCAGCTAAAGCATACTATATTGTACTCCAGCCTTTTACCTTTACTCTGTGTGTATCTCTTTTCTTTAAATGTGTTTCTTGTAAACAACATTTTGTAGGAGTGTGGTTTTTAATCCAGTCTGCTATCCACTTCCTTCTTATTGGAGATTTCATTATGGTCACGTTCACAGTTATGATTAATAATGGTATTTCCCTCTATCATTTACACTTTTATACACCAACATTTATACTTTCCTCTTTCATTTCACCTGATCCCTTCTCACCAGTGTTTTGCTTTGACCACTACCTCCCTCAGCCTGCCTTTCCTTCTATCAGCCCTCTTCCCTTTTCTTTCTACTTTTGCCCCCTACTTCTCTATAGGGTAAAATAAAATTTTATACCCAACTGAGTGTGTATGTTATTTCTTCATTGAGCCAAATTGGGTGAGAGTAAGGTTCAAAAAATGCTAATCACTACCCCCCTTTTTCCTCTCTACTGTAACAGGTATTTGCCCTTGTTCATGTGACGTATTTTACACTTTTCTGCATCCCCCTTTATTTTTCTCTCACTGCAATTCTTTTTGTCCCCAACATTTTTTTAATCACATCAAAGCAACTTATACTCATACCCTCTGTTTGTGTATACCACTTTAAACTTCCCCAATAAAAAATCAATTCTCAAGAATTACAAGTATTTCCTGTATAAGAATATGATTTAACCATATTGAATGAAGTGGTTTTTTTCCTTTCCTGTTTAACTTTTTATGCTTCCTTTGAATCTTATATTTGAAAATCAAATTTTCTGTTCAGCTGCGGTCTTTTCATTAGGAAAGGTTGAAAGTTCCCTATTTCATTGAATGTCCTTCTCCTCCCCTGAAATATTATGCTCAATTTTGCTTTGTAGTTGATTCTTGGTTGCAATCCAAGACTATTTCCCTTTGAGAATATTATATTCCAAGCCCTATGACTGTATTTAACAAAGAAGCTGCTAAGTCCTGGGTAATCCTGACTGTGACTCTTTGACATTTGAATTATTTCTTTCTGAATGCTTGTAATATATTCTTCTTGTTCTGATAATTCGGAATTTGGTTACAATATTCCTTGGTGTTTTCATTTTTGGGATCTTTTCCAGGTAATTGGTGGATCCTTTCATTTATTATTTTATCCTAATTCTAGGATATCAGGGTAGTTTTTCTGGATAATTTCTTGAAAGATGCTGCCCAGGTTTTTTTTTAATCTGATCATGGCTTTCAGGTAGTCCAATAATTTTTAAATTTTCTCTCTTAAATCTATTTTCCAGGTCAGTTATTTTTCAATGAGGTATTTTCCATTTTTTTCCATTTTTTAAATTTTGTTTGACAGATTTTTAATGTCTCATAGAGGGATTTACGTCCAGTTCCCCAATTTTATTTTTTTTAAGATATTATTTTCTTCAATTAGATTTTGTACCTTCTTTTCCATTTGGCCAAGTCTACTTTTTAAGGAGTTTTTTTTTGTTTGTTTAACTGTGTTTTGTCCTTCCTTTTCTAACCTGCTGACTTTCTCTTGCATACCTCTTAATTCTATTCCCAACTTTTCTTTTAACTCTCTTTTTTGACTTTTAAAATCCTTTTTGAGATCTTCTAAGGAGGCTTTTTGGGATTGAGACTAATTAATATTCTTTGAGGTTTTACATGGATGCATTTTTGTTTTCTTCTGAGTTTGAGTTTTGATCTTCCCTCTCACTATTGTTGCTTTCTATGATCAAAGCTCTTTTTTGTTTCTTCTTCATTTTTTTGGACTATTTTGAGTTTTTTTCAAGTTGAACTCTGTTCCTGCAGCACAGTGGTCACTGTACTGAGTTCTTTGCACTAGAATCCAGGGATCTGGTCACTGGCTTTATGCACTGGAGTCTTAGGTGCTAGCAGTTTCCTTACTGTGCTGGGGTAGACTGGCCTAGTCACACCTGTTGTTGCCTGGATTCTGAGCCTGGCAATTTCTCTTCTCTAGAGCTATAGGACTCATAGCTGATCTGATGGTCTAAGACCTTGGGTCTTCTGTTGCTGATCTGTGCTATCTCTAAGAGCATCCTGCTTGCTTACCCAGATGCTATCATTGCCAGATTGTGCTCTGTTGCTCAAGTGAGGTAGACCTTTCCTGGAGTCCTCTAAGTTATCTTACACTGGAAAATTGTTTCAATCCCTCTTTTTCTAAGTTTTGTCTCTCCTGAATCCATTTAGAGGGTTGATTTAACATTGTTTCTAATGGAAACTCAGGAGAGCTCAGGTAATTTCTCAGGTAAGTTCTGGCTTCTCTCCACCATTGTGGCTCTGCCTCTAATAACATTTTAGATAAATATTCCCAACACAAATACTCAGACTTCTTGAAAAGAAAATCTTTCAGGGTATATGGTCCTGAGAGATAAATAAATATAATGTTGAAGATGAGTTATATATAATTCCTCTTGTCCTTCTTCTACAATGTTATCAAAGGTATTTTCATTAAGTCTGTGTGGGAACAGCTTACATCCTAATACTTTTGTTTAACTTTATAAATAATCATTTAATCTTCCTATGCAGTTGTATGTGGAATAGTGACCTGATCATTTCTAACTGAACTTCATTGAAAAAGATAAGAAGAATATTAATATAATGTTCTAAGGTTTTCAAAATACTTTGCAATTATTATCTCATTGGACCATGAAATAAAATCTCATATGATTTTCTATATCCTGGAAATCCTAGGGATAACTTTGAGGAGAGGAAGAAGTGAAGAAGGGAGGGGGAGGATCAGAAAACATAAATGAAAGACATAGATTGTAGGTGGTATGAAGACTATTGACCAGTTTTGGCCTGCTTAGGAGTAGGATAGCAGAATTTTAAAAATCATATGCAGAAATCTTATTCTTTCCCTTCCCTCATTTATCTCAAGCAATATTTTTTTTCTAGCAGAATAAAGTAAAATATAGCTATAAAAGCAAAGAGGAAAAATCTCTTAAAATAAAAAAAATGGCTATCATTTTTTTTAATTGAAGAGGCATCATTTTTTATTTTTAAAATTTTATTTAAAAGGATTTTTATATAACCTTAATAAATATAAATAAAAATATGAATCAAACTTTAAATAAAATGTAATTCTACTTAATAATGTATTTTAAAAGAAAATAATATAATCTGTGATAAAATATTGAAACAATTGTTATTTTTAATATATTCCCTAGCCATGTGTTAAAAAATTTAAACATATTTTTAAACTTTTTATTTCTGAATTCTATCCCTCCTTCTCTCTCTTCCCTCTCCCCTCCCTGAGATTGTATAGCCTACATCTAAGGTTTCATTTTTTTTAACATAAAAACTCTTTTTCTCTGAAGATTCCATAGATTTAGGACCAGCAGGGACCTCTGAGGACATCTAGTTCAACTTCTTCATTTTACAAATGAGTAGATTATAGATAGGTAGATTCAATGACATATCCAAGGTCACAGATTTAGTAAAAGTGAAGGAGAACTTTGAATTCAAACCAGGTCCTCAGATTGTGGAGTCAGTGTCCTTTCATGCTTCCTGACTCCTTGGTAAGAAATTCATGAAACAAAATGAAAACTCCTTCTCTCCACCTCCCATTTAAGGTAACACAAGCCATAATGTGAGATATGGCTGAGTTATTAAAAAATATCATCAGATATTGGCAGTCAGGTAATGATTAAAGCTTTACTGATGGTATGAATTTTGCCCAGCAGCAAAGTCTTCCATGAATTAATTATAGTGTGTAGAAGTTGGTTGACTCACAAAAAGTATCCTATATGAAGCCACCCAAAAGGCCAATCTGTCACCTCCAGTTGGTGTATGTTGTGCAGAAGTGGTTAACATAAGGGTTTCCACTGACTCCTTCACTTTCTGCTCTGTAAGACTTATTACTCTTCGGGTTGAATTGTGCCCTTTCTGGTAACTGTTCCTTTATTGCATGATACCAAATAGCAGAGATATGATGCAAACACTCTACCACTTTTATACTTACTAATACTAGGCCCAAACAGGGGCTTATATCAAGGGTCAAGATGCAAATCTGTCATTTGAAACTTAAATAAATTGGATATCAGGGACCTTACTAACCCTTGGTCATAATCAATTCCATCTCCACTCTTCAGTTACAGAGAAAGGTTAGTGGTGCCATATAACAGGGACACAAGAAAGAAATATGGGGGACAACCCAAGAAATGCTCTAATTATTTTATATGTTGTTTTAAGAATGGCTTTTTTTCTTTTTTAAATCAATACTGTTGTTTAGTTTTCCTAGGTATCTTCTAAAAAATAATAAAAAAAAATCAATTAATTAAAAAATGTTTTGTGACAATCCCTACCACCATCATTGTGACATTTTTGTAAATATACAATGAGATAACTTAATTAAATGAAAGTGAGGTGGGAAAGGTAACCCAACCAATTGCTGTTTGAATAAGGCATTTGAATCCCTCGTTATAGTCCAATTCTTTATATTATTGGAAAGCTTTTATGACCCTCGTCAATAAAGTACATTTAATGGCTAGCCTAAATTCAGGCCCAAGGATGAGCAGATGTAGGAGAGAGGAAAGAATAAATTTGCAATTCTTTAAGTGTTGATTGTGTTCTGTTGGTAGGTGAGAGGCAGTTTGATCTCCTATAATGTATTTATGATACGTGGTCTATATTAATTCCCCTTAGGCATGAATTAACAAATTTCTCAGGGTTTATAATAAACACCAAATGATTGGTGTGCCTCAATAAAAGCAGTGCCAGTATTTTCATTAATCCTGGGAATGTTTTGTTTTGTTTAATTTTATAATGGCAATAATAATCAATGAGAAGGGCAGCTAGGTGTCACAAGGAATAGAGTACAAGACCTGAAGTCGGGAATACTCATATTCTTGAGTTCAATTCTGACCTCAGACACTTACTAGCTGTGTGACCCTTAGTAAGTCACTTAATCCTGTTTGCCTCCATTTCCTCATCCATAAAATGATCTGGAGAAGGAAGTGGCAAACCATGCCAGTATCTTTGCCAAAACAAACCGAAATGGTGTCAGGAAGAGTAAGATATGACTGAAATGACTGAAGATAAGCAAAAACAAAAAATAGGAAAGCACTCTGTTCCACAAAAAGTTCTCTTTCATGACTTAGATATTTTCAAGGACTATTTTTTTGCAACACTGTCATTAAAATTGAAACAGGTTGATTTTGGTCAAATGCACTAAATGACAGTTTATTGTCAGTCATATGTCAATACAACAGGCTTGTATTAAGTATCTACTAAAAGTAGAACAGTGATAATCACTGTAGGAAATTGTAGAATTTCGATCAGTGGTGGGAGCCCTCAGGCCTGGAGACCTCAGGTTTAGATAAAATGTCTCCCTAGCCTGCTAGATCTTTTAGTCTTGTATGTAAATTAAGTAGAACACAAGAGAGGGCCACAATCAATCCAACTGAGATTCTTTCTTTAAAGTCACCTAAAGTGGGAGGGGTAGGAAGAAGGGAGAAAAATTCGGAATTCAAAATTAAAAAAAAAAATAAATGTTGAAAACTATCTTTATATCTAATTTAAAAAATAAAATGCTATTTACTATTTTTTAAAAATAGTGACCCTGATAATATTTTGTATTTTGTGAGGGGAAAATATTAAACATAGTCCATTCTAAATTATCTATGGGAGGACAAAATTTTTCAGCCTCAGACAATTTTCCTCTTTCATCTACCTGTCCTCACCCTTAATAGGTCTGAGCTGATGACCTCCAACAACAACAATTCAATTAAAGAAACATTTATTAAGCTCCTATTGTGCATAAAGAATGAATACCAATTTTTACAACAGTGTAAAAAATGTGATTAGAAAAAATGCCTAATAAAAGAAATATCATAGAAATATTCCAAAACCAAATAGAAATGTTTAAATGTTATGCCTTTTTGTGTCCCTCTTCCATTAGCGCCACAATTGAGAGTTGACTTTTATACCTTGAAAGAATGAATTTACCTCCTAAGTACACACTTAATTCTCAGAGAATATTATTCTCTACCAGGCTCACTGTGGGGTGATGTTTCTTATTCATACTAATTCCCACTCCTGTAGATTGTTAGCTATGCTGACTGGCTATTGTCCTCAATGTTTTTCTTTTTTTTTTTTTTTCTCTAGATTCAGAAGCAGGATGAATGCAAATAATAGGAGTGAAGTAGATCCTAGGTAATGCCTTCAGGGGAAATTAAAAAAAAAGTTTTCATCTCAAAAAGGAGATCAAAGAAAAAGTGAGGCAAGACAGGAAAAAAAAAAAGTAATTTTGGCACCAGTTAAGGAAAAGAGGGAATAGGCAGATTTTTGGCAGGACAGAATGTGTTAATCTGCAGTGAAAGTATGATTTTAAAAAATATTTCTCAGCTGCACATCTGAAAATTTTTATGCTTCTAATTTTCCTTTGGAAATTTAAAATGTTACAACCCATGTAGATATAATTATACCAGCTTTTCCATCCCACAGTCATCATGCCCACTGAAGGCAGTGGGAATTATGTATGGATGCAAATGGGATAGACAGGGTAGATGACTACTGAAAAGAATTTAGAAACATTTCAACAAACATACTTGCAAATATTTTCGGTATTTTAAAAAAGTAGGACACATATGTTAAACTCAAGTGAAGAGGGCCTAAAAGGGAATATCCAAGTGCACAGTTTGCTTCTATATTTGTGTGAGCCATTTGGTTAAGTATTTTACAAAATATCTACACTTTATTTTCCAGTCCTTCTGGAATTTTCAAAATACTGTATATCTTACAATAGACTTTTCAACATATGTGTAAGCTATAGTGTGAAAATAATTGTGGAAATAATTTGAGATCTATATAATTCCACAACCTACTTGCCTTGAATTGGCTGAATGTATTTTGTTTTTTTTTCCTTTAAAGTAAGTATGCATAGGAAATGGTAAAGTGTTTCACACAACACATTTTGATCTGTAATCTTCTCTGCAATTGGAGCGGCATTGCCAATCACAGGAACTTAAGAGATGCCATTTAATAACACCAAACACACATAGCTCTAGATGTTTCTGATATCTAGAGTTGGCTTTGAAGTTGGGTTGAGGCATAGGGAAGAATCTAAGGCAGAATTATTGCTCATCTGATTTTTCCTCTGGTCTCCAAAGTCTGCAATTTCTGGGGTATTTGTCAGATTTATAGGAAAGTTTGATGACCGTGGGTTCCCTTGAGACTCTGGTATGTTTATGTCTTAGTTTACCTGACAGGGTGGCTTCTTGTCTCCAACCATGGTTGTATATTATCAACAAATTCCAGTCTAGTGTTGCTGGACATTTAATATTAATATATATATATATATTGCTGACTGACAATTTCCAGGAAAAATAATTTTGATGCTAGTGTATGATTCTTCCCCTTTTACTTCTTTGTGTGGATTTTTTTTTAACCTAACTTTACACTTGCCTAGATTATACCTTCCATCTCACAAGCTGAAGACATATTGTTACAAGAGCCAAGATTTGCAGGGATATTCTTCCCCAACCCCTCCCTCTCTTCTCTTCTTCCACCCTCTCTTGTCTCACCTAAAATGTTATAAGGGGGAACAAAAGACAAAGTAACACTGAGTACTGCCATGTACATGTGGAAGCTAAATAAATACTTTGGGATTATTATAAATGTTCCCAAGTCTTTATGGAAGAAAGGCCTCATACAAAAGGTATTCTAATTATTATGTTATAATTATGATGTTAAAAGTTTTCTGTGCTACTGCAGCATCTTGTCATCAGCAGAGTTCTGACTGTACCATTATCCTCACCCATGCCGGAGGCACTTGCAACCTTTACAACAGTTTAAAAACAGAGGCAAGGCCAACCCTAGGTAAAATTAAGAAGTAGGTGGGAAGTTATCTTTAGTATTTTCCCATCTCAGCAACCCTCTTCTCTCCTCTTTGCAATTGTTCTCCATGTTTCCAGAGACCTTACACTTTCTCTACACTTCCCATAACAATCTGCCTTCAGGAAAGAATTAGGCAAGCTCCTTATCTAAATAGCTTTATTCACCCCACCTCCCTAGGCCTTTTTTTTTTTTTTTTTAATGCAGACAAGGTTTTTGGATAAAGGAGTGTTACTTAGTAGTGGCATTCCAGACATACTTTTTGACCCCTGGTGGAAGGTGGTCTTCATGCTTCCCTTCAAATTCAGAAGAATGTAAGCTTCTTAAAGGCAAGATTGTTTTACTTTCATCTTTGCATCCCTCTAGTTTATCATAGCAACTAGAATATAATAAGCACATGAGTACAACACTAATTACCCATAGATCAGGACAGCTCTAGGCAAAGGTAACTTATGTTCATTATACCTCATTGCGTCTCATGCTGTTTTTCGGAGTCAGAAAAAAGGAATATATCTATCGTGGTATCTTATTAACATTCACCATCACTAGAAATGTTTTATTTTTTGGAGGGGAAGAGAAATTGGATAAAATAATTCTGTTTTCCAAGATAGGATAGTTCATATGGATTGAAATCTATAAAAGCTTTATGGAAGCACATTGGACTGGAACATCATTGAAAACTCTGCACTGCCTCCAAGGGCACATTTAAACTCATAGAGCATATTTTCAGTTGCTGTCTCTATTGAAAAGGACTAGTACTCACTACAACCTTTTTATCCAGTGTTGTCAAGGTGGTGCTTCTAAGTATGCTATGAAAGAGTTTCTAGTTTTCCAAGCATGGTGAATATGAGATACCATCCATTGTGTAGCCTGGTCAGATATACAAACATATAACTGTCCTTAAGATATAAGGGAAGGAAAGAAGGGGGAAGAGGAGGAGGAAGAAGATAAAACATAACCTGTCAAGAGGATTTGCCTTGAGAATGTTGAAACAGGAGGGAATGACATGACAAGCAAAAAAAGGCAAGTTCACAAACCAAAGTTGGAGGATTTGGGATTAATTGAAATCCTCAAGTGGTGCATGGTAAGTGACTGCCTATTTAGAGCCAATAGATAGGTTTCCGTGAGGTTAAGGAAGCGAAAAATCCCATACGAAGCTAGTGAGATGTTAAATTCTAATTAGAAGTGTTAATTAAAAAAAAAAAAAACATTTCCAATTTCATCAGTGAGAGTGCTTTTGTTGTTCTGATTCTCTTTGCTACAGTGAATCCTAAGTATCCTAACTCATTTTATCCCAATATTATTTACCACTTCTATAGGGTATAAAAAAAGTATACTATGGCCATAGGAGCATGGATTATTTTAGTAGCACTCATGAGTGCTGCCATGATAAGAGGTTTAGCTTTTCACTGAAAGCCCATTTCCTAAACCCATTTTCAGGGCTTTACAAGACAGTCATAGAAATTCATCCTGGCCTCAAAGTTTCAAAATCCCAAGTTTGGGGGTCTAAAGAAAGAATTTTTCACTTTTTACAATTTTTTTTCTCTTCACCCCTCCTGCTCCTGTTTCTTCTTACCAAGATTTTTTGTCTCCTAAGAAGATCTAAAACTTGGAATTTTAGCGATGTTTCTTTCACTAATGCATCATTACCCAAAAAGTGATAATATTATTTAATATGACATTTTGCAGACCATCAGTCCATGATATGGATTAGGTCTTTTAAAGAGCATTCAAATGTAAGCAGCCACAATAGATGTTTGAAAATTGGTTGTGACACATGCACCATGATATTTACAATAATCCAAATGAATATGCAAATGTATAGTAATATTTTAAGTCTTGAATGATACTAATCAATAAGCCTCCCAAATCTTATGTATCCTATTTTGATTATTTTATGAAATACACACACACACACACACAGGCAAAATTGTAGCATATTTAGAACTGAAATGGATTGAGAACAAAATTAATTTAAGGACCTCATTTTACAGTTCCAGAGAAGTTAAATTTTTGACATTGATTGCTACTTATTTCAATATTTATAACTTTATTAACTACTTCTTTAGTTAATCACAAAAGCTTTGGATTTGGAGGTAGGCAACTTGTGTTTAACTCTTGGCTCTATTATTAGCTGAGAGACCTTGAGGGAAATCATTTAACAACTCTGGGTTTTGATTTTATTTCCTGTAAAATAAGGGAACTGACCTAGATGATTTCAAAGGTATTTTCTGGTTAGAAATTTTGTGATCCTGATCTTTTGAAGCCTTTATAGCTGATGTTACAATTTAAAAACAATCCACACAGATTTCTTTGTACAAAAAAACATGTTTGTCATTCAAATGCAAAACATCTACTCATACTTTCTTAGAGTGTCTTTTTATGCTATTATAGAAATGTCATCTATAGTTAAAATAGTTAGGCATACTTAAAACCATAAAAGCAAGGAATTTTAAAGTTGTGACTCTGTCCTTCAAGTCATCTTATTATTCCTTGGAAATTGTAAGTGTGGGTGAGCTTCCATTGGTAAAGTATTGTTTGTATGCTTTTTAAAGAAAGAATTAAATTTATATATGAATATCTTTAGGTAAGCATCATGTCATAGTGGAAAACAAGAAATTTGGGGAAAGATGTCAGATTTGAGGTTTGTTTTCAGTGCTTATTATCTGAGTGAACTCAGATAAGTCATTTCATTTTTCTAAGCCTCAGTTTCCTTGTGTGTAAAAAAGGGATTAGATAAGATTATATTTAAGGTGACATATACTTCTAGATACTATTCTAACTAGATAGCTTTGATCATATCAGTGGTCCTCTGTAGAAAATGTCAGTCCAGAGGAGAGAATACAATGGTGTCAATTTCAGGAACAGAGAAGATAGTTTTAGGGAAAATGAACCTTTTAGGGTCACCAAAGTATACCATATGAATGACTGCCTATGCTTCTGTATAAAAAGGTGAGAAAGAACTTAATTAAATTAATGTTTAAAATCCCTTACTTTTAATAGATTTTATTGATATTCAGGGAAATATTTAAAATATATTTAGCAATACATGGTACTGCTCAATTTTGTTTACACTGTTTAGTTTTTATTTTAGTTCATTTAGTTTCAAAAAAAGAGAGACAAATTCAGAGACAGACATAGACAAACAGAGAGAGACACAGAGACAGAGAAATAGACAGACAGAAAGAACCACAGACACACAGAGGGACAGAGACAGAAAAAAGAGACAGACAGAGGGAGAGAAAGAGTCATGGAGAGGGAAAGAGAGAAAGAGACAGAGAGACAGTGACAGCAAGAGACAAGGACAGAGAGAGAGAGACAGACAGACAGACAGAGACAGAGAGAGAGAGAGAGAGAGAGACAGAAAGACAGAGAGAGAGTGACAGAGAGACAGAGAGAGAGATCATTGTGGAGTGGAAGGCAGGGGGAGAGTAATTGTTGAATGTGTGTCCAAAGGGTTCCATATCGAGGACTAACTTTGGGGTGGATATATGACCGACTCCTAGTGGGAACTAAGCTGAGATGCTAGGAGAAACAGAAGCCCTACTGTTGCAGCTGCAAAATGCCAGCCAGACTTGGCCAGGGATTGTGATTGTTAGAGCTCTATGTGTCTCAGAAGAGAATCAAGCCAAGTGATCTGTGGTGTGTGAGTAGAGTGCCACATCTAAGTAGATGGAGGTAAGCAATCTCTGCTTCTCAGACCACCCTTCACCCTGCACCCTGCACCCTGCCCTACCCGCCTCCAGGTCTAGGGCCTCTCCCTCCTTTTCTCCTTCTCTCAACATGTTTCTAATGATTTAGTTCTGCAGCATACAGAACACTTTGTCGACCTCAGGATGTTTCTGATCAAAGAAACAAGACCAGCATTTCTGTAATCACTTTGCTTCATACTACCTACTTGGAAAGAAACTCAAGAGTTCAGAGTTTTTCTTCTTCTTTGGGGTATATGCTCAGGAATAACATCCCATAGTCAAAGAGTATGAATAATTTAATGACTTTCCCAGATCATACAAACTCTACAAATGTGTAATACTGTAGTTGTCTTCTAGTATTGGCAAGGCAAGGAAGTTAAGCATGTAGTATGTGCCAGACACTGTGCGAAGAGCTGTGGATAAATTTAGGGGAAAAAAAAAAGACAAGACAGTTATGTCCCTCAAAGAGCTTATATTTTAATGAGGAAAGACAACACACAAAAGTATGATGAAAAGGGGGAAGGAATATAATAGAAAGGATTCTTACAAAATTAGAAAAGAGTCAGAAGTAGAAGGGAATGAAACACGATGAACATGGAACAGGAATTAACTCATGGAAGAAAGAGAGTGGAGAGGTAAATCCAGGAAGAAACTCATGGAAGAAAGAGAGTGGAGAGGTAAATCCAAGAAGAAACTCATGGAAGAAAGAGAATGGAGAGGTAAAAGGATATTCCAAGACCCCAAGCACTGAGAAAAGTTCTGCCTGCAACATTGACTATTTTTTTCTATCTCTACCAGTCAGTGGATATGAAGCAGAATCTGTTTGATATGTGTGTGTGTGTGTACATACATATAAACAAAGATAAATATTTTTAAAATAATTGAAAATTAGCAAAATTAATATAAAAGTCTAAATTAGCAAAGATATTTATTATCTTTATCTTTGTTTATATATTACAGATTGATTAGAATTCTTCGAGGAGAGGCAGAATGGTTTACAGAGAATGAACAGTATTCTATGTTAGAAAAGAGATTCAATTGGGTGGCCTCTTCATACAATATAAACAACATATCCATATTTCTTTATTATATGCATATATAGTATCTTGTCTATGTGTCTGTTCCTATGTAACAAGCCAGTTTTCAGTTACATGCTCATTTATGAAGAAGCCAAAACATTTTTGGGAAATTGCATTTACTTTCTGGTATCTTTCAGTATTTTTAAGTGTCATCATTATGTGGAAATCATACATTGCCTTTTTTAAACTTTGTAAAAGATTTCTAGATTTTTATTAGTTTGGCATTTAGCAATTTGTTTAATGGAAATTTCGTGAGGGAGATGGAGTAAATTTGTATAATCTTGTTTTAATTTGTTTTCCTGAGGGGGGCAAACAGGAGTGTAGTGAGAACAGGTGTGGTATAGGGTTGGGCAATGTCTGTCATCCTGTTTTCAATGAACATTCTTCTGAAAATGGGATTTAACATATGCTTATATTACTATAATAATTATAAACTCACTGAGGGTGATGATAAAGATGATAATTTCATATTATTGCCTATTCTTAGCAGTATGGTCTCTGAAAATGTTACTAACAACAACATAGTTGTCTCTAAAAAGGTTATGGCCAGATAGGATTAAATGTAAAATTGTAACTTAGGTCAAATTTGTCTTTAAAGTCTTTTTTTCTGACCTTCTTTCCTCCCTCTTGCATACTCCAGACTGCTGATGTTTCATGATATCTCCCTTTTCCCACATTACTCCCTCTTACCCCATCAGGCTTTTTTTTTTACATCAGTCCTTTATTTTTATTGTTCCTATAATTTTCCCAATAAATCCTATTCCAAGACCCTGCTAATAGAAATCAAGCCCTGGCTAGGAGCAGTGACAAACTATCTTTGTGTTAGGAGGGTCACTCTCTCAAAAGTTCAGAGAAGAGCAACATAGGTTTGCCAGTAGATGATGATTTTTCTTTTTGGGGGGAGAAGCCACAGAAATTCATGAAAACTGTCAATTTGGCCAACAAAAAATATGCCCTATAATAATGGAGGATAAAATCATGGATTCTTCAATTCTAAGCCAATTAAGTACTATCTCCAATTATATAATGAAAAGCTATTTCTTTTGTTAAAGTCATTTCAAGTATTGGTCAGCAAGTAACACTAATTTTGGATACTGGGAAGTACCATCCACATTGCTTAATTCATACCTTGTGCATGGCCACTTACAATAGCAACATGAAATGGTGACTCTGGCTAGGGATACGCTATAAATAGCCTATTTTATCTTCAATAATTTCATTATGTTTTCAATTATTTACTTTCATTAATAATTTTAATCTCTGGAAAAATGAAATATTTAGAAAGACTAAAAGTAGTTCTTTTTTTTCTGCCTTCCTGTGTTCCATCCCCATATTCACTAAATTTAGTGACTACATGTAGTCACAGTTTTTAAACTTCACAAGATGTTTCTTCATTTGAATATACTAAGATATGGGGGTAACTAGGTGGTGCAGTGAATAGATCACCAGCCCTGGACTCAGGAGGACCTGAGTTCAAATTCAGCCTCAGACACTTGACACACTAGCCATGTGACCTTGGGCAAGTCACTTAACCCCCAATTGCCCTGCCTGCCCCCTTCCAAAAAAAGCAAAAAAAAAAAAAAGAAGAAGAAGAAGAATATACTGAGATATGGCAAACTGGTGTCTGCTTACTCTTTCTCTACTTGTTGAGATTTTCTATATTTCAGCCATATTTGGTTCTAAATGTGCCTCTTCATGCTAAAAGTTTCCTGATATTAGGGGTATGCTGGAGCTACCTGAATTAAGTTGGTAGAACTAATTGTTAAATTTTCAGTGTGAACATTTTCACCTTAGAAAGTAGCAAATGCTACAAATTAGGGTTTTATTTATTGTTCTGCTTATTGTCTAGACTTAAGAAAGTCACAAAGAAAAGTAGACAATGCAGATGAAACATAAAAGTGGGCTGTTTGTGCTTCCCCTTTTCCTTTTCCTTTCTCTTTCTCTTCTTCCCTCTGCTTCTCCCTTCTCCCTTCTTCCTTCTCTCCTCCCTCAGTCATCCATTTTATATTTAAATTAATACTCGATAAGAAAGTGTGTTTCCATGCACTTAACTTTTAGGAACTAATCAGTCATCTTTTGTGCCCTCTCACATAGACTTCTGATATATTCCTGCAAATTGCCACCCACAGAATATCTTTTTGCTATCTAGAAGAAATGAGAGTTATACATAAACTTGAAGATTTCACTGTATACTCATTCATCCAGATCATCTATAATTTGTCAAATAATATAAATTCAAGCACTAATCTCTTGGGAAATCTACTGTATATTACTTCTGCATACAAAATAAGACCTTATAGCTACATAGCCCTTTACATTTTGCAAATGAGTTACATTCTTACTTGATCCTGTGAGTAAGTACTTACTTGTTCAAGGTCAAACACCTACTAAATATCTGAAGTTGTATTTGAACTAAGGTCTTCTGAGATAATATTTGCCAAGTTTCAGCATAGCCCCTGACACATTCTATTGTTCAGTCTTTTCTGTTATGTCTGACTCTTTATAACCACATATGTGGTTTTCTTGACAAAGATATTGGAGTTGTTTGCCATTTCCTATTCCAGATCATTTTACAGCTGAGGAAACTATGGCAAGCAGGGTTAAATGACTTGTTCAAGGTCACATATCTAGTAATTCTCTGGTATCTGGTTTGGGAGATGTGTCTTCCTGACTTCAGACCTGGCACTCTAGCCACTGTGCTACCTAGTAGAGCTATATAAATTATTATTTGTTGGGGGGCGGAGCCAAGATGGCAGCATAGAAGCAGCAAAGCACCGCAGCTCCCACACAAACATGCTAAAAACTCATAAAATGGGACTCTAAAACAGATTTTCAAGCTCCAAAACTCTCCAAAAAACAGAAAACACATCTGTTGCTACAGGCAGCTCAATGGGTGGGGCTCTTCACAGCAGTCTGGGAGCCTCCAGGTCAGCCCCTGGGGCAGTCAGGCAGAGTCCAGTCTATAGGAGAGCAGATCGCCTGCACTGGAGGCACAGTTACCACATTTATCAGGCCAGAAGAAAAAAAGGCTAAGAGAAAGGTCAGTGGATTTTGCTAAATTTGGGGAAGAGCGGGTCCGGCCAAACTGCTCCCAGGGCAAGAAAACAG
>JAQQSW010000184.1:0-48558 GCA_028646575.1 Pseudocheirus occidentalis
GGGGAGGGATAGGAAGGAGGGACATATGATCACCGTCACAATATGTCCACTATGAAGATGTCCTGTATAATCACACATCCACAGCCTGTATTGAATTGCTTGTCCTTCCAGTCGGGGTGGGTGACAAGGGAGGAACCAAAAGAATCTAGAATTTAAAGCTCTGCAATACCTGCAACTAGGAATTAATATATAAAGGGGCTGGGGTAGGGAGACCCTCCCTTCCCTACCAAAAAGTAAGAGAGCAGATCAGGGGAGGGGCTTTACAGTGGGATTGCTGTTTTGGGGTTTGGGTAGGGGAAAGACGGGGAGAAAATCTGTATTTCAAAAATCTCATGAAAATGAATGATGTAAATGAGAAAACAAATTTTAAAAATTAAAAAAAACAATGAGGAAACAAAATTATCACGTTTTGTAGACAATGTAATGATACACTTAGAGAATCCTAGAGAAAATGAACAACTTCAGCAAAGTTGTAGGATATAAAATAAACCCACATAAACCACCAGCATTTCTGTATACTACCAACAAAACTGAGCAGGAAGAAACAGAAAGATAAATTCAATTTAATATAATTGCATACAATATAAAATACTTGGGAATCCATCTGCCAAGATAAACCCAAGTATTATACAGACATAATTATAAAACACTTTTCACACAAATAAAGACAAATCTAAACACTTAGAGAAATATTAATTTCTCATGGGTAGACTGAACCAATATAATAAAATGACAATTATATTTAATTTATTTATCTAGTGCTATACTAAGAAAACTACCAAAAAATTGTAGAGATAGAAAAAATTTTTTTAACAAATTTCATATGGAAGAACAAAAAACAAGAATATCAGGGGACTCTATGAAAAAAAATATGTGAAGGAAGATGGTCCATCAATACCAGATCTCAAGCAATATTACAAATTTATGATCATCAAAAATATCTGGTACCGTATAAGAAATAAAGTGGTGGATCAGTGGATTTAATTAGATACATAATAGATAGTAGTACATGCACATAATTCTTATGGCCTAATGTGAGAGCAGCTGGGCACTTACCCCTCTAGGGTCTTCAACATGCATCAGACACAGCCAGCCGTGTTCTTGGAATAAGAGTCAGGAGCCAGTGGAGATGGAGAACTGAGTTCCTTTATTACAGCGTGTATGCTGGTTACATTATTCCCCTTTCTTGCAGCCCCCCAATTCCCCTTATATCCCTTGTTCTTGGCTGAGTTAAGCAATACATATAGTAAATGTGTAGCTGGGCTCTTGCATTCCAAGATAAGGGGCAGTTGGAGACAATGGTGGAGCTCTCTACACGGTACAGAGCTTATCACTTGGAGCATCTGATTTTCCAAACACCAGCCTTCTCAGGCGCCACAAAGCCTGCACGTCCAGAGGCCTGTACATGCCAGACAAAGATCACCAGAAGTGCAGCCGTGTTTCCAGAATGCTACGGGTCTCATGTATTATATATGAGGAACTGCACACTATATTTCCAATACATAATCATCTAGTATTTGGTAAACATAGTGCTCCAAGCTTTGGAGACAAGAATTCACCATTTGACAAAAAAATGTTGGGAAAGCACTTTGGCAGAAACTGTGTCAAGTCAAAATAGGTACAGAATTTAGACATAAAGGGTGATATCATAGGTAAATGAGGAGGAAATGAAAAAATGTACCTGTCAGATCTATGGATGAGGGAAGAGTTTATGATTAAACAAGAGATAGAGGCTCATGGGAAATAAAACAGTTAAGTTTGATTACATGAAATTAAGAGGTTTTTGCACAAACAAAACTAATGCAGTCAAAATTAGAAGGAAAACAGGGAACTGGAAGGGGGAATCTATTGCAAGTTGCTCTGATAAAAGTCTAATTTCTCATATACATAGTGAACTGAGCCAAATTTATGAAAATAAGAGTCATTCCCCAACTAATATATGGTGAAAGGCTATAAACAGTTTTCAGAAGAGCAAGTCAAAGCTATTAATAGTAACATGAAAAAAAAATGCTCTAAATCACTACTGATTAGAGAAGTGGGAATTACAACAACTGTCAGATACCACCTGACACCTATTAGATTGACTAATACAATAGAAAAGGAAACCAACAAATGTTGAGGGGAGAAGTGACAGTAATGCACTGTTGGTGGAGTTGTGAACTAGTCCAACCGTTCTGGAGAAAAATTTGGAACTATATCCAAATGGGTATAAAACTGTGCATAGCCAACAATACCACATTGCTGGGTCTATATTATAAAGAGCTGAATGAAAAGTGAGAAGGATCTATCTGCACAAAAATATTTTTAGTGGTTCTTTTTGTGGTGGAAATCGAGGAGATTCCCCTCAATTGGGGGATGTCTGAACAAATTGTGTTATGGGATTGTGATGGAATACTACTGGGCTGCAACAAATGACAAACAGAATGGTTTCAGAAAAACCTGGGAAGACTTATAAGGACTGACACAAAATGAAGTGAGCAGAACTAGGACATTTTACCCAGTACTGTATTTACGCGGTATTGTAAGGATGATCAGTTGTGAAAGACTTGGCTATTCTGATCAAGACAATGATCCCAGACAATTCGAAAGGACCTATGATGAAAAATGCTATCTACCCCCAGAGGGAGAACTGATGAACTCTTAATGCAGATTGAAGCTTATTTTTTAAACTTTATTTTCATTATTTTATTTTGTTTGTGTTTTCTTTTCTACATGGTTAATATGGAAATATACTTTTAATGACTTTACAGATATCAAATTGCTTGCTTCCTAGTAGAGAGAATAAGGGTGAGAGGGAGAGGAGAGAATTTGGAACTCAAAAAAAATTTTAATGATTGTTGAAATTGTTTTACACATAATTGGGAAATATTTAATGAAATAAATTAAAATAATTTCAACAAATTCTTGATTTATTTTGCTAACTGTTTTTGTAAATTTTCTCCAATTTCATGTGTTATCTATCGTATGTTTACATTGGTATGTACTTGGGCAAAAATATTTCTTAATACTTTTTCATTTCTTGTGAATTCTTTCTTATTTCTGATTTGGCAATTTGGTTTTCTTCTGTTTCAAAATCTTATTAGCTAGTATTACATTATTTTCCTAAGTGGATTTAAAGAAAAAAAAGAACTCAAGATCCTACTTTTATTTAGTGATTCAGTGTTGATTGTGCTTTCAATTTTCATAATCTTGTCTTGATTTGTAGTATTTCTATTTTTAGTGTTTAGTTTATATATTACTTTTCTCACTTAAGTATTTTTTTAAATCTGGTCTTTCTGTGTTTTGTTAATGGAAGTGTTTAGAGATATAAATGTTCTCCAAAGGACTACTTAGGCTGAATCACAAAAAATTTTATTGTTGTTCATTTCATTGATAAAATTACCCATTGCTTACATGATTTGTTCCATGACACACCATTTTGTTAGGACTGACTTGTTTCATCCCCATGAAAGTTTGAGTCCTTTCTTGAAATGCTCTTTTTAAAAAAGTAATTTTTATTGTCCCAAGCCAGTAAAGAATATATTCAATGTCTGCTTTTCAAATTTTGTTTGTGATATTTTGATGTCCAAGAGCATAGTCAATTCTTATAGAAGTGCCATAAACAACCGAGAAATATGTATATCATTTTTGTTCTCATTCAATTATTTCCAGACACATCTAACTTTTCTAGTATCTTATCCAAGTTTTTAACTTCTTTCTTATTATCTTTTGCTATTTTCCCCAGTTACATTGTTTTTACTCTTTATTCTTATCTCTAATTCATTTTACATTTCTTTTAAGTAATTAGATGCTCTCCCATTTAACATACATATATAGTAAGTACTGATACTATTTCACTATCTTTTGTGCCTTTAAATGTGGTTTGCATGGTTATGTCTTTTTCCTGTGCCTGCTTTTATTGTTCCATTGTCTGAGATTATGATTGCTATCCCTCCTAATAACAATAACAGTAATAATCATTGGCTTTAATATATAAGGTTTTAAAGTGTTTTACAAATATTATCCCATGATTCCTCACGACAGCTCTTAATGGTATGGCTTCTTTCATAAGTGAACAATTTGATGCCTTAAAGGAATAGGAAAAAAGTTTGATTTATTCAAATAACTAAAATCCATATATAAAGAAACATAATTTTCAAGGAGTCACATGAGCAATTCAGGACAGAAAATGAACCGTGGCAAAAATTTGAAGTCTCAAATTAACCTCTACAGGATTAGGATGAAGCCTTTTTCATGTACATGATGTCTGATGTTTTAAAAAGGCATAGATCTTTTGTTTATTGATAAAAACTTACAAAATTTAAGTGTGGAAAAAACACAAGTCTTCAAAGACACAGACTGTTAAGAGCACCACTTTGAGAATAAATAATAAAGACATTTCAAGACATTGCAGTCCCTTATCTCATTTACAAGCAACTGTTTTAAGAAGGTAAAATTCACAAAACAAAAAAATCATAAAAATATTTATAGAGACTAAGGAATGATTTTTAAAAAGACTGTTGTTGGCACCAGGGATATTTGGTGATTCTTACCTCATGTACAAAAGGGGAATCACTGAAAAAGCTCCTGAGATAAGCTCCTGAGAGCATAGCAAGAGGGGTGAAGAAGTCTGACAGGAATGGTACAGAATGAGCAGGAGACAGAAGACTCAGCAGGGGCTAGAAAAGCCAAGGCAGGTGGATTGGGGCTGCCTGAGAAGTGGCAGCTGAAGTTGTGAGTGGACCGGAAGCTTCAGTTCTGAGGCCTTGACCCAGAGCACAATGAACCAGAGTTTAATTACTTGCCCTTCTGCTCTACCTCCATAGTTGAGAGAGATGAAACCTTTCCAAAATGACCACTGTTCTTTGCTAACCTCTCCTGTTTAAGGAGGAAATGCAGAGAAGGGAATGGCATATTTTGTAGATCCTTGGGAGAATAAAAAGAAACGTCGAGGTCTAAATGGATGACAGTAATTTGGTCACTGAAGAACTGACTGGAATTTTCTATATCTCACAGAGAATGAACAGTTTTGCTGTGAGCCCTGTTTACTAAGGCTGGATGAGGCTGGTGAAGAGCTGGCTAGGCTTGTCTGTATTTCCTACTGGAGCCAGCCTGATGAACTTTGTAGTTCTCTGACTCGTCCGTTTGTCATCTAATAGTGCAGCATTATTTAATACCCTTTTAAAGGTGATTGTGAGTTAAAACTGTTTTCCATACTTTAGAAGTTCAAAGACAAAGAGAAAGAAAAGAAAGGGGTATTTGGTTCCCTTAAAACAAAACAAAACCAAAAACCACCAAACAGTAAGGCTTAGAACAGAATGGGCAGCAGAAAGCTGTTTAATGCAGGTAGATGTTAATGAATTGACCAATAATATCAAAGCCTGAAGTCTAGGACTGTAAGTTATCTCAAGCATATGGAGTTTCCTCATTCATGTTTCCTTCTAAGTTTATGCACCTACTCTTTTCCACAGATATTACATTTATGGGCAAGTGTGAACCAAGTAGATATGTAGATTTTGCTGTGTTTATTTTTCCTACATTCACTTGAATATATGAGTATCTGTGATGTTACTATATCCTTTGCCTTATTCCTAAGTAAATGGGTATATTTACGATCTCAAACTGGCATCATTGTGAGTGGCTTGTTTATGTAATAGAAACACACCAGTAGGGGACTTGAGAGCCGAATTGGTCATTGGGGAAGTATATTATTCCTCCCCCTTCAAGGTTATTGTGATGTTTCTCTGGGAACCTAAGTCTTCTTGTGTGAAAACTGACCAAAGCAAGAGAAAGACAAAGAGAGAGACAGAGAGAGAGAAAGACAGAGACAGAAACAGAGACAGAGACAGAGAGAGAGAGAGAGAGAGAGAGAGAGAGAGAGAGAGAGAGAAAGAGAAACAGCAAAAATAGGTGTTCATACTCTATTTGAATGTACTAGTATTTGAGTGAACATCCCATGTGTGTTATAAGTTCCCTATTCAAAGTGCATCTTTCCTTGAAAATTATACTGTATAGGTTACTTCATTATAATCATTTACATTTTGAATTTTTGAATATTTCAAAATTTTTTTTCTCCTTTCATGTAAGTGCTACTAACTATTGTGTGATATTGACTACGGTGCTTTTAACTCTGATTGCTTGCCACATTTTATGGGGACAGAAAAGGAAACTAGTATTTGTAACCTTTACTGAATGTGAACCAAACATATATCTATTCATCAGGTGTCTAAGTCAACTTGAAGTCTGATCTTAGAAAAAGCCTTATTTTGATCTCTGTGTGCTCCTTGAGGTTTAGGATGTGGTGTTCTTGTTGGAGGAAATGAGCTCCAAGAGTAGCTTCCTTTCCATTTCTTAGTGATCTTCTGTTTATCAATTGTATGCCACAGATTCCCTTTTAAATTGATTGTGTCAGGGGCAGCTAGGTGGCGCAGTGAAGAGAGCACCGGCCCTGGAGTCAGGAGTACCTGAGTTCAAATCCGGCCTCAGACACTTAACACAAAAAAAAACTAGCCGTGTGACCTTGGGCAAGTCACTTAACCCCAACTGCCCTCCAAAAAAAATAAAATAAATAAATAAATAAATTGATTGTGTCTTTTAAAAGAAATTGAATTTAAATATTTTAGCATGTTACACAGAATGTTTGAATAAAACTCTAGTTTTTAATAAGTCTTTTTATATATTTAGCCTGTCACAACATTGCTCAAGATTGTATTGATATGTTTTCTGGAGTCTAGAACCCTTAAACATAGAGTTTGCACTGTAATCCCTTACTTATACTTGTAACCTTGTAACCTTGTAACCGCTCTTCCCTTCTTTTGCCTAATACAGTTCAATGAAGTCCCTCCATAAAGGACTGGAAAAAGATGTATTTTTTTTTTGCTTTTTGGAGGGCAGTTGGGATTAAGTGACTTGCCCAAGGTCACACAGCTAGTTTTTTTGTGTTAAGTGTCTGAGGCCAGATTTGAACTCAGGTACTCCTGACTCCAGGGCCGGTGCTCTATTCACTGCACCACCTAGCCGCCCCAAAAAAGACATATTAAAATGAAACAGTGAAGCTCATTACCCCCAGTGAACTGTTTAAAATAAGAAACAAACACAAACAGAAAACTAATCTTGGCCTCGTGTCACCGTGATCTTACAGCTTTTGTATATGTTACTTTTGTACATTCACACATACAATGAATATATGACAGTTGACTCAAGACCCCAGAAAAATTCTGGCCACTGTATGCTTCCAGACTAATATGTCTATATTGCCTATTTACCCCTAAGGTAAATATGAATTATTTTATGAATTTATTTTATAATTATTTTTCTATGAATTATTTTAATGTATTAAAAATCCATTGTTACTTCTTCTTATTGTTTTTTTAATCCAGTCTTACTCTAAGTGACCCCATGGACTTTGTCTGGAGTTTTCTTAGCAAAGATAATGGAATGATTTGCCATTTCTGTCTCCAGCGTGTTCCCATTTTTATAGATGAAGAACTGAGGCAAATAGGGATTAAGTGACTTGGCCAGGGTGATACAGCTAGTTCAATGTTTGAGGCTGGATTTTAACTCAGATCTTCCTGACTCCAAACTGGCCACTCTATCTGCTGCTCCACGTAGCTGCTCCCTGTTGTTATTAAGTTGGTTCAAGCATGTAACTTAAATACGTACTGTTTTTTAACATGTATGATTTCAAAATTTTCATAAGTGACAGGCAAATAATCTCAGATATAATTATATAAAAGTAATTCTTTACTATATTATCCACTTTAAAACAAATATACCCCTTTAAATATTTTGCATTATCAAACATTTCACCACGTCCTTTCAAAAATTCATTTCCTAACCTAACAGCATCCAGACTAAGAGAAGTTATTTTTCTAACAACAGCATCTCTGATAAAATCATTTCCCAAATTTCACAATACAAGAAAAAATATCATGTATTTAAAATCTGAAATCATGTATTTAGAATCAGATAATATCAATTCAGTCAATTGCATTTTCAGATTCTCTTACACAGAAAATCATTCATTTTACAACCTTTAGCATTCTAAATTGATTTCATTTCAAGAACAATATAGAGTACTTGCATTTACTGGCATTTTATATAGGGCTAACTATGTGCTAGGGACTCTGCTAAGGACTTTACAATTATGTGATGCTCACAATAGTCTTAGGAGGTGGGTCCTATGATTTATCCCCCTTACAGATTAGGAAACTGAAGTAAAAACAGAGGAGAAGTAATTTGCCTAAGGTCACACAGCTGAGACTGGATCGTAACTCAGGTTTTCTTGATCCATGCATATCCAGCATATTTCATTAATGCCAAAGAGCAAATATAATTTGCATAAAGTTCTAATTTAACAGAATAATACTAATAGTAGAACGTATCTCACTGTAAATAAGACCACATCATGATTTTATTTTCAGGACAAATTTTGACTATATCAGATCTGGATTTATAATCACTAGTGGTAACTCTAAATCTCAGTTTTTCCAAGGGAACTCTTGTTTTCAGTCAGCTCGAGTTCAGAAGTTCACAGTGGGTATTTATGTTGTGGTTCATGGTGATATTTTAATTTATCTGAAAGCTCTGGATTTTGGCTATGATATTCCTAGCAGTTCTTAATTTGAGATGCCTTTCCATGCGGCAATTAGTGTGTTCTTTCTACTTTAACTTTATCTCGTGATTCTAATAGATCTGGGTAATCTTCATTTGTGATGTTTTTAATGTATTGCACAAGTATTTTTGGTCTGGTCATGACTTTCAAAGAGTCCAGTTATTCTGAAATTCACTTTTTTTCATTTCAAGTCATTTGTTTCTGATAGCATATACCATATATTCCATTTTTCGTTCTTCAATTTTGTTCTAATATTTCTTTTCGCCTCGTGAAGTTACTGAGTTCTGTTTGTTCCATTTTCATTTTCAGGGAGTCAACTACTTGGGTAAGGTTTTCCTCCTCCTGTTCTTTATTTACCTTCTAATTTTTTCCTCTGGAACTCATTTCATTTTTTAAAATATTCTTGGCATTCTTTACTTAGTAAATTAAGTACATTTAATTGTTCTTTTTGTTTACTACAATTGACTAGAACTGACAACTACTTCAGCAAGCTGTCTTACTATATGCAGGTCTACTCTCATGGTTTTTTTTGTTTTGGTTTGGTTTGGTTTTGTACCTTTTTTTTCCTTTGCTACATTGGAGTATATGTGTTGCTTTCTCATATAAATGTAGAATGTTAGAACTGGGAAGGACCTTAGAGCTCAAGCACCAGCAAATCCAGTTCAAGTCATCATCTTACAAATAAGGAAACTAGAACCCTGAAATTTTCCAGAGAAGTGTCCTTATGCAAGTTCATATAGCAAGTTTGTGGGAGGTGGATTGAAACATTCTGCAAAAATGGCTTACTGTTGTGTTAATTCTCTCAAATCTTCACTTCATTTTGTCCACACAGACACAGCCTAAACGTACGTACCAGATCATGTGATATTATGTCATTTTAAAAAATGCTCTTGCTTTATTTCATGCAGATCTTCTCATAGTCCTTGTTGGCAGGTCATTGCCCACCCTATTACCCTACCCCATGGCTTTCCTAGTCCTTGAGCTACTGCCTTCTTTTGTGTTTACCTCTTATATAGCTCTTGACCCAAAGGTGTGTTCTATTCATATCTTCAGTCTCATTTCCTGGGTTGGATCTATGCCAGAGTCTGGCCCATTCTATACTTGTTGATGAGGGGATCAGTTCCTTTTTTTTTGGTCCTAATTTTGATTTCTTTCAAGCTATATCCTCCTCTCATTATCTCAAGTCAAAGTACTGGGTTTTTTTTATGACTCTTGAATCCTAGAATGAAAGCACTTCATTTCTTTAGTCCTCCATAGAGTGTCTCCATTCACATTGCTATTGGCCTCTGGCTCCCTGGAAGTGTCCATAATCAGAGCCCTGGTGATTTTCAAGTCTCTTCAAATTTTCCTTTCTGAGTCCTACAAGCTTCTGGTCCTCCAAACACAGAGTGATGTCGGCTTCAGTTACCACTAGAGTAGGGCTTCTTAAACTTTTCCCCTTCTAGAGTTTATTGGTGTTGCATGCTCTGAGGACAGGCACAGGGCAAAGTGCACATGCTTTGTATTCAGAACCAAGACCGCAGTGAAGTTGCAATGCAATTCTCAGGCAAGGCTGCTAGAAACACCTCAGATTCATTACACTTTGCTTTTGAATGAATTTTTTGGTTGTTGTGCATTCAGAAACCTTTTACTATCGCCAACTTTTCCGCAACTCCGCAATCCATAATTTAAGAAGTGCTGTACTAGAGACTGTACTGGAGATCAAAACTGGGTGGCTTCCAATCCCCTTACCTGTGCTTCTACTGGCTTTCTTTACAGGTTGCCTTTCCCAACAATTATAAGCATCTAGCTCTTTTTTTTTAATCTAGGCTAGATAAAGGTATTTATTGTTGCTTCTTTTGGATTTTTTTCCATTTGCTGGTTTAGATCTTTGCTAACGTATGTGTAGGCTCTTCAGAACCTTTTCCTGTGTTTATTTTAATCAGAAATAAGATACTTATCATTCTTTATAAAACTCCAGTTACTGAAGAGCCCTGATTTTTATGTTCTTTACTTACTAAAAATAAAATATCACTGATTCTTCTTTAATATGTGTGTATGTGTGTGTGTTACTTGCTGAGATCAGTGGATAATATTCATGTGATTCATATAGGTATGATCATTAAACAAGTAGAATTAAACCCATGGTTATAACAGTGTTCAGGCATTATTTTTTTTCCAATAGCTGAAGTAGGAGAGTGAACAGAAATGACAGTTCATTGTAAAGGATCCTCAATTTTTCAGCCCAGACTTTATCTTCCTCTAGATCAGCAGTTCTCAGCCTGTGGATTATATTCAACTTAAACAAATCCTGCATATAAGACATTTACATTACAATTCATAACAGTAGCAAAATTACAGTTATGAAGTAGTAATGAAAATAATTTTATGGTTGGGGGGGGTCACCACAACACGAGGAACTGTATTAAAGGGTCACGGCATTAGGAAGGTTGAGAACCACTGCTCTAGATTGTCTAATCTGTTACATGAAAAGAAGATAACAAGATAAGAACAAATTACTCTTTTGGTTCTTTTCCTACCTTCTTTATTTTCTCCTGTGCTAATAAGTTTATCATTCTCTATTTCTTCATTCTAACCATAATTACCTAATGTTGAAAACTAGTAATGAAAGTTTTTTGCTTTCTACTTTTTTATTGTTGTGAATATAATATTATTCTCAACACATGGAGAAAATAATTTAACACAAATAGAAATTCGTAGGTGTCACTTCTATCTTTTCATTTCCTTTTCACTCTAAGATTGGTAGAATAGACATTAGTCATACTTTAAATACTTCAAGGATCCATGGTTTCGTCAGGTCTTTATGAGTTAATGTTGCCATAAAAATTAATTACATTGTTCCCAGCCTTGTGCTGATGAGTGTCTCCAAACCTAGACTAATTCATCAACTGAATTAATTCTCAAAATATTTCCAGGGTAATAGGATCAACCATTGTTTATTCTCCACTAGAATATCTCTGGAGAAATCAGGGTCACTATCACACCAGTGAGACATTGGAATAGGACTGTATTGCAGTCTGCCAACGATACCATAGGATACGAATGCCTTTTTTTTAACGGCAAATTGTGTTGGATTTGTAAATATTATCTGTTTATACATTTGTAATCTTCAAAACAAGGGATACAAATATGACTAAAATGGTCTTTTGAATGCACCACCAAAAATTATCTCTGTGGTAAATCAATTACCATAGACATCAATTAACTTAGGATATGCCTGTGTAAAGACCTAACGAACCATGATTAGCTAAGGTAAATCACAGGAGGGAAAAATGGTTTCTAATGTGAAACAGAAGCATTTCAAACATGTCACTTGAACTTGGGCCTTGGTTTCCTGAATGAACTGGACTGATTTATCCATAAAGTGTCCACTAGCTTAAAGAGTTAACGATCAGGGAATCGTGCTCTTTTCCTTTCTTATCTTATTGATCGACTTTATAGGATTTTGAATATAAATTACCTTTCAAACTTTCTGAAATCTCATCTTAAAGAAATAATAGTCTACACCAGCAGTTCTCAACCTGTGGGTCGTGACCCCTTTGGGGATCGAATGACCCTTTCACAGGGGTCACAGGGGTTGCCTAAGATCATCAGAAAACACATATTTCTGATGATCTTAGGAACCAAGACACCGCTCCTCTATCCATCTATAGGCAGGTCCACCCACATGCAGATACATCCACATACAACTATTAAAGGGTCACGGCATTAGGAAGGTTGAGAACCACTGCTCTACACAGTCACTGCACAGATATGTTTGCATTGCATTCACATGGATGGTGTGGTCATTCTGACAGATCATAGTTGAAAGGGAACTTAAATGTCAGTTAGTCCAGATGATTCCTTTTCTAAGTACAAGCCTTATTTTATACACTAAAAAAAAAAAAAACCCGAGACCCAGAGAGAATATAACTTACCTGAAGTCACATGTGTATTAAAGAGATGGGCCAGAATTTGAATGCAGATTCTCTGAGCCTGAATCCTGTATTCTTTTCATTGTTCTACGCTGCCTTTTACATGGAGAGAACCAAACTAACAAGGCCATAGAATTATGCCTATATTAAATTTTCTTACTGCAGATTAAGATAAAATCAAATTCTCCATGATTTACAATCTTCACTTTGTAAATGTTTATAGAAACAAACTATATGGATTAGCATAGGTAAGAAAGAACAAATGGAAAAATCATTTATTAAGCATTTAAGATTTTCCAAGCACTATATCGGGCAAAGCAAAGATACTCACTATCCTCAAGAGATTTATATTTTTTTTGAGAGGGGAAGGCAAGACATTTGGGGTTAAATGACTTGCCCAAGATCACACAGCTAGAAAGTGTGTCAAGTGTCTGAGGCCGGATTTGAACTCAGGTCCTCCTGATTCCAGGGCCAACTCTATATTTGCTATACCACCTAGGTGCCCCGAAGAAATTGTATTTTAGTAGGAGACGCAACACTTATTATGGAGAAGTAACCAGAGATGGGCACTTTGGTAGGAATTTTATAGGAATTGTGAGTGAGATTTTAGGGAAGTAGACTGACATCCAGGAACAATGACAGAATTGATTTATTTGATCATGGTTCTTGGTTCCAGAACTAAAAGATGTGGGTGAAAAAAATGTACATCCATATCCATACGCAAGGCACTCGGCAAGAAGGCCATGGAGAAGGGGATCAAATTGGAGACAGTGAAGTGCAGAATAGCTAGGACTTTCCCAATGGAGGCACCAGAAGGGACTCTTTTTGCAGGATGGGATCTCTGGTGTGGATGGCAGGGAGGTTAGAGAGGAAATTATGAAGGAGCTAGCTAGAGAGGAAGGAGAAAAAATTTTTATTTTGGAATTAAGTTATTTTACTAAATTCTATTATTTTGGAATTTAAAAAGGAAATGCAATGTGCCTGAAGGCTAATATGTTTTTATTTTTTAACTTTGGGCTCCTGTTGATATTTTTAGAAGATATTGAATTACAAGTAAAATTCATATCTCTGTTTATACCATTTGCCTTCTTGGGAATCTTCAGTGGTTTCCTCTTGGCTAGTGAGAAAAGTTCAGTCATTGGACTGGCAGTCAAGTCCCTTTAGGTTGGAACTGTCTTCCATGATCCGTCACCCTCTTCTATAGCCTTTTCTAATAGTACTCCTACACCGCTTGCTGAATTCTACAACTGCCCTATTCTTTGCCCTCATTCCCCCACTAAATGTGCTCAACTGCATCTGTTCAGTTTCCTACACATCATTTAAAGCCAAACTCTTTGATCCCTCCTGTAACCGACAACCTTTGCCCTTTGCCCTTTGATGTACTTTTCCATACTTTTGCATATTATGATTATCTGGCTTTGAATCATTTTTCCCTATACGCTTTGTATCCAAAATTTCACCTAGCACTTATCACAGTGTTTTGCATGCAGTGGGGAGTTTATGAATGTTTATTTAATCAGAATGGAAGAATGGTAGGAAATGGCCTATTATATACCAGGCCCTGTGCAAAGCACTTCACAAATACGATCTCTTGTGATCTTCACAACACCTCTGAGATGGGCACTGTCACTGTTCCCATTTTACAGTTTGGGAAACTGACAGAGGTGAGGTTGTGTTTGTTCTTTGCTTTTGAAGAGGACCATGGCATCGGGGACATGATGTTGTGACTGGCAGTTGAGTTTGATCTGAATAAGGGAGGGCTGTGCAAGATCACCAGCCTCACTTTCTGCTCCAGAGCCATCTGGGTCCAGTGGCTAGATATTCATCAGGAGGACTGGAGATGGCCCAGGATGCAATGGGAGACACTGGTCCTTTTAGGCTAAGGCCTTTTTAGGTTCTCACTTAGAGTGAGGTAACACCCATTCAGTGAATAGGCCTCTTTAGGTTAAATGACTTGCCCAGTGCCACACAGCTTAGCAAATGTCTGAAGCTGGATTTGAATTCAGGTCTTCCTGACTCCAAGCCCAGACATAGCCACCTAGCTGCCTAAATGAATCAATGAGTGACTGATTACTAATAAGGCTTTTTCCCCCAGAGGTTTCAGTGGTCAGAAGAACAAAGTTACTCACTGGGGGTGGGAAAGTACAACGTGACTACGGGTCCAAGGACCACAGCATTGGGATGTGTGGGAGAACAATGGGACATGGTATAATGAACAGTTTGGCAGTTCAGCTTCATCTGCTAGTGTAAGACACGAAATACTTATACTCAACGTTCCCTTGGGCAATCTAGTATGATTCGCTGGACCACAGTTCCATTTTGTCTTGATAGGTAGAACCCAGTAACTCTCCTTGTGATCCGGTGCACCATTACATTGGATAGAAGCAATGTATAAAAGGTCTTGCAACACAGCACCCATATCATAATGTTTAACATACCTGTTTATGCCTATGAAACATTACATAAACTGTGTAAACCAGGAGAAGGTTCTCGGGGCAGCTAAATAGAGTGAAACCTACCTTCTCCTTTAAAACACAGAAAAGTGGCTCAAGTCTTCATTGGCTTTTATGAGCTCTAGGTAAAGCATTAAAATTCCAATAGAGACTTGCATTGAACCTTCATTAAAACACATGCATATACTTTGATGTCACAAAATAAATATGTAGCATAGAGGAAAATATTGTCTAGTTTAAAAATATGTGCATTTATAAAAAGTAATATTAATAAAGGTCCCTTATTACTTGCACCCTTCTGCATGTTGCTCCCTAAAGAGTTGCCTGCCTTTCCTACCACTTGTCCCAGCTCAGCCTATACCTAAATGAATCCTTGTACATGACTTCTGAGCGACCCATGGCTCAACCAGTCCTGTCTGCCTTCTAATACTGCTCTAAATATATTGATATTGGGTATCATTTTGCAAAGACACAGTACCCCAGTTTTCCAGGGATAAAGTGTAATTTCCCTCCCAATACCATTGTTCATTGAGCACATACCCTGTTGTATAAAGCCATTAATGACGTCTCCTCATCCCAGCTAGATGGGACTTTGCTCCTTTCAAAATAATAAATATTCCGTGTACAGTTGAATCATTACCAGGGAAAATGCTTATCATTGACCCTTTGATTCATATTTCCACTAAATGGGCTCATGATAATTTCCCCTCATTTTCATAATCATTTTGAGAAATAAATACTATATATTTATTCTTTTAAGTATTTTCTTTAATTTTGGTAAGTTGCTTCTGGTCTTTTGAAAATATAGCTACCTGCATCTTTTTCTAACAGTACAAATACAATATTTACAGATGTCATCTTAAATTCCCTAAACATCATGTATAAATAACCATTTCAAATTGATAGTGTCATTTACTTATTCAAACTTTACTCTCTCCATCTTTCATAATACTTAATGACCATATTCAATACTTGTACCACTATGATGTTTCTGTCTACCAAATAAAGCACTTGACACAATGCGGTTTTTCTACATGGGTGAAGAATCTTAAGCCACATGTGATGCTCCTGGTGGTAACTCCTTGGGGTTCTCTCTTGTCATCTGCAGGGTGCTGGTTGCACTGCACTGGTGGTAGCTGTGGTTGCAAGGAAATTAGAACTTACCAAAGCTGAAAAACACGTGCATAATTTCATGATGGATACCCAGCTAACCAAAAGAGTAAGTCTATATTCCATATGTTTAAAAAGAGTCTATCTTTTTTTTTTGGAGGGCAGCTGGGGTTAAGTGACTTGCCCAAGGTCACATGGCTAGCTTTTGTGTTAAGTGTCTGAGGCTGGATTTGAATTCAGGTCCTCCTGATTCCAGGGCCAGTGCTCTATTCACTGTGCAACCTAGCCACCCCCCAAGAGGCTATCTTTTTAAATGTATTTTCCACATTTCACGAATATTATAACTTTTAGTTTGAAGGTTTCCATTAAAATCAGATGACATCCTTTGTAGTATTCTCTTTGGAGTCAATAATCACATTTTAAAGAAAGAAAATTATTTAGGTTGCAGAAAAAAATGATCTCTTAGAAATGTAGTATTCACTAAAAAAATAAACCAAACCAACAGTAATGATTGATAAGTATCCCTCATTTCCATTATTCTGCAAATTTGCCATTTCTGAAATTTTGGTAAGGAACATAGTAGAATTTTTGAGAATTTCTGTACTTTTCTCTCTCCATTGTAACAGCAGCCCTGGTGACTATTAACCAAGAACACCTGATACTTTATTAGATTAAACCATTTCTGTTGGCAGTCATTTCAAAATGCATACTGCAGTCAAAGGAGGTGAGGTGTCAAAGACTAGTGAATTGCAGTGGTGAATGGCAATGGATAGTTTTATTTCAAGGCTAAGTTGGAAATAAAGTAAAACTTTTCACTTAGCACATGTGAATGTGTATATGTTATTGTTATTCCCTTAATGCCTAATACAGTATATCCACTGACATAAACAAAATATCATGAACGTGTATTCATATATACTAACTCAGAAGAAATTATGCCATGAGAATTATACTCAAAGTATTGTAAGGGAATTAAATACATTTTACAGCTAAAGTAAAGGAAGAAATGTGCAAATCAAAAATTCTCTGAAAAGTCAGTCATGATTTTAAAATAAATCAAGAGTCAAAAAAGAAACATACAGGTGAATCAATGCTGGTCATGGATGTGTCGAGCATAGTTGAGTTCTTAATAAGAACTTTACTTGAGCATACTTAAATTCCCAAATGGAGCTTTAATCTCACTGATTAGATTGTTTCCTCCAATAATGGAGGATACAACTCCTCCATGTGTACCTGTCCTTCCTGGCTCTTGTCCATGTTATACCAGAAATTCACCACATGGGCTCCATCTAATGTGCTGACTGAAGGCTTTCCTTGCTTTTCCCTAACATGATATAGATGCCAATGGAGCGTTTGGGCTGTTTGCTTGTCATCCTTATGTTCTCCTCCTATGATACATGTCCTTGATGATATCTTTTATGTCTATTCTTCTTAAAAGTTCCTCATTGGTTAGGACTGTTGTAGCCTAAATATACAGAAAGGTATATTCAGTATATGCCTTTCTACTGCATTATGGGTGGCATTTATTTTCACTTTTCAGAGACTTTTGCATTGCATAGGCCCCCACCATTAATTTAATATACTATATAATTAATAATATTGCAAGGTTATATACTTTTGCCCGTTTCATTCTTCTTCAACTACAGTGTAAAATTTGGCTTTTAAAAATTCTTTCTACATTATTATTTGTAGACTGTTGGATAAGACGCATCATAATGATGCCATTTTAAGGGTCAATTTGTTTTGTTCTATTTCAGAGTTAAATACTGAACTCTGAGTTATAAGTCATCTCACGTGACTGAAATTGGCCAAAAAAAGAGAAATCTTTATGTTATGAGATAACATATAAAATGCTTTTCAAACCTGCCCTATTAATGCATTTAGCTAAGGCAAGAACATTATGATGTTCCATATGTATTCTGCAGCAGGTTTTGAGGTACTTTTCTCTGTATTTACTATGTTAATATCCCTTCCCAATTACATTCCTTCTCCCACTCAATTTTTTATACCCTCGACATATTGGCTACATTTGAAACTCATTGTCTATATTCCTATCCAAAAAAAGTTCTATAGGATAATATGGAAGCATAGGCATTAATTATCCTCTCATTTATCTCTCTTGTGCAATATAGGTCTCAAAAAAAAGTTAAACATAGCACAAGTCTTATACAATCCCAAACTATAGTTAGAAATATTGTCCCCCAAAACAGTTGTGCATATTTAGTAAACAAAGAATATTTTTATAAAGTTTATCAGAGATTCCTACTTGACTAGAATTTATAAAGTAGCTGTTTTGGTTCTTTCAAAAGGCTTTCCCCTACCTAAAGGCAATGAAGACAAGAAAAAGGCAAAGAAAATCAAACTTCCTATCTAAGGGGGGAACTCAATCTCTAAAGAGCTTTCCAGGATACATGGGCTCTCTTCCCATAGGGATTTTGTACATGGGACAATGGAAAGTTACCTTCTAACCCTTGATGAGAAATCAACCTGTCCTAGGTGAAAATTCTTTCATGCTTCCCTCAGTTCATAGCACTATCCAACTTGGGAACCAGGCAATATCTTTAGGTGTCTCTTTCTAGAAATGGCACACCAAAATTCTTCTGTCAGTTGCTGTATTTTAGGCAATTCCCTTGGAGGTTCAGATAAATTTTTTCTAAGTCCCTATACTGAAGGGCACCCAAAATTAACTCCAGTGGATCCCTGCTATTATAAGGGCAATCTAAATGGAATTACATAATCATCCAAGAATAAGGGAAGGAAGAAAGGAAGGAAGGAACAAACGAACGAACGAACGAACGAACGAACAAAGGAAGACCCTGAACATGTGTGGGACTCCTAAATGGCATTAAACACTTATCATTCAGTCATTCAGTTGTGTCTGACTCTTCACGACCCCATGGACACCAAGCCCGTCTGTCCTTCACTATCTCTCAGTATGTCCAAGTTCATGTTCGTTGTTTCCATGATACTGTCTATCCATCTCATCCTCTGCTGTCCTCTTTTCCTTTTTGCCTTCAATCTTCTAATGAGTCCTACCTTCTCATCACATGGCCAAAATATTTAAGTTTCAGCTTTAGTATTTGCCCTTCCAATGAAAAGTTCAGAATTAATTTCTTTTAAGTATTGACGGAATTGAATTGATCTCCTTGATGTCCAAGGAACTCTCAAAAGTCTGCTCTAGCACCACAATCTGAAAGCATTGATCTTGTGGCACTCAGCTTCTCTTATAGTTCAACTCTCACAGTTATACATTACCACTGGGAAAACCATAGCTTTAATGAAATAGACCTTTGTCAGCAAGGTGATGTATCTGCTTTTCAGTATACTGTCCAAATTTGCCATAGCTTTCCTTCAAAGCAGTGAGTGTCTTTTAATTTCATGGCTGCAATCACCATCAACAGTGATCTTTGAGTCCAAGAATATAATATTTGACTCTGCTTCTATTCCTTTTCCCTTGATTTGCCAGGAAGTAATGGGTCCAGATGCCATGCCTAGACATGGCACACCAAAATTCTTCTGTCAGTTACTGTATTTTAGGCAATTCCCTTGGAGGTCCAGATAAATTGAATTTAGTTTAAATGAATTGAAATTAGTTTAAAATGAATTTAGTTTTGAGGGTTTTTTCATGTTAAGCTTCAAGCCAGCTTTTATACTCTCCTCTTTACCCTCATGAAGAGGTGTCTGAATTCTTCTTCACTTTGGGTCACCAGAGTGGTATCTTCTGCACATCTGAGATCAGTGATATTTCTCTCTGCAGCCTTAATTCTACCTTTTGATTTATCCAGTCTAGCATTTTGTATGATGTACTCTAGATATGAGTTTAATAAACAGGGTAATAATGTACAACCTTGTTGAACTCCTTTCCCAATCTTGAACCAATCAGTTGTTCTGTGTTTGGTTCTAACTGTTGCTTGATCTGTGGACTGGTTCCGCAGGAGACAAATAAGATGATCTGGCGCTCCTATCTCTTTGAGGACTTGCCACAATTTGTTGAGATCCAAACAGTGTAGTTGGTGAAGAAGTAGAATAAGGACTCCCTTACTTTTACCCTAATCCAGCAACTTTTGGCAATTTGGTCTCTAGTTCCTCTGTTTCTTTGAAAACCAGCCTACACTTCTGGTAGTTCTCGGTTCACATACTGTTGAAGTCTAGTTTGCAAAATCTTAAGCATAACTTCCTGGTATGTGAAATTAGTTCAGTTGTTCAATAGTTTGAACATTCTTTAGTATTGTCCTTCTTTTGAATTAGGATGTAAAGTGATCTTTTCCATTCCAGTGTCCAGTATTGAGTTTTACAAATTTGCTAGCATATTCAGTTGCTACGCTATAACAGCATCATCCTTAAGGATTTTAAATAGCACAACTGGAATTCCATCACTTAAACTGGTCTTAATGTTATCAATGCTTCCTAAGGCCCACGTGACTTCATTCTCCAGGATGTTGACTCTAGGTCAGTAATCACACCATCGTGGTTATCAGTTAAGCTCTTTCTTCTGTAGTTCATCTTGCCACCTCTTCTTTATCTCTTCTACTTCTGTTATATACCTACGAGTTTTGTCTTTTATCATACCCATTTTTACTGGAAACATTTCCTCTACATCCCCAGTTATCCTGAAGGAGCTCTTATCTTTCCTATTCTATTGTTTTCTCATATTTCTTTGCATTGGTCATTTAAGAAAATCTTCTTATTTCTCCTTACTAGTCTCTCTTACATTCAGCTGACTTTCCTTCTTTCCTCAAGTGTTTTTAAAGCCTTATCAAATAGCCATTTTGCTTTCTTCCTTCTCTTTTTCTTTGGAATATTTTTTGTTGCTCCCCCCCCCGTATAATATTGTGACCCTCTCTATAGTTCTTCAGGTACTCTATCAACCAGATCTAATACCTAAAATCTCTCATCACCTCCATTACATATTCATAAGGGGTGTTATTTAGGTCATACTTATACATTCTGATTATTTTCCCTACTTTCTTCAATTTAAGTCCAAATTTTGCAGTAAGAAGCCCATTAAACATTAGAAGTTGATTATTCAAGGTTTTTAGGCCAGCAGGCAAACCACACCTATGAGATTCAACAGGAAATCAAACAGTTTAAAACCAAAAGGGAAAATATGAATATCTTTGAGCTACATAGTAAGCTGTAGGAGAGGAGTGCTTAACCTGGGGTTTATAAACTTTTTTAAAAGAATATTTAACTGTATCTCAGTATAATTAGTTTCGTTTATAACCCTATGTACTTAATTTGATTTTATGCATTTCAAATGTTATTTTATTACGGGGTCCCTAGACTTCATTAGATTGCCAAAGCCGTCCATCACATACACATGCAAGTGCTCACGTATCCTAGTCCAAGAGAACTTGAACTTGAACAAATGGATAAAATGATACAATAGATTAGTACATCAAGATTCAGACAAGCAAAAGTTATTAAAGAGAAACTGTTCTGACTTATAAGGAAACAAACAAGAAAACCAATTGTTATATAATTGCAGTCTAAAAGAAAGGAAAGGAAAAACATTGCCAATTTTTCTCTAGTAGATTCCAATAATTAGGTAGATAAGTGGAACCCTGGGTGAAGAATATCTCTAGGAAGTCCCCCAAAATGCAGAAGTTCCAATATATATTCTAGATGAAGCCCCATCAAGTGTGTTCCCAAATCTCATTTACCCAATTAACAAAGATTAGCTTTTACAGGTTATTTTTACTAAAAAGGTATAGCAAGGACCACAGTACCAAATAATTTTTTACTCCTTCAGTATTCACCCACCCCCAAAAAACATATCCATTTAGTTTCCAAGGAGAGTAAACTCAAATGTAAAGTGGTTGCTGCAGAACACCCACCCCAAATTGTGAGGAAAGAATATGCTCCTCGGTTCTTTGAGTTATGTTCTCCCTTTACAGAGTCACCACCAAGTTTATTTATATACACAGCCTTGCCAGTAGACAAGTCAGTTCCCTTGCTTAGCTAGTCTGACTTCTCGTTGCACTGGTCAAGCAGGTTGCTCTCTGGGATTGCTGCATGGTCTTCTTACCAGACTCAGATGAGGCTACCTTTGACTCAAGGACTTTGGTTTTTTGAGACTTCAAAGGAATTTGAAGGATCTATTCTCACCGGTTGCCTGAATGCTCCCCTTAATGGATCTCTCAATATCACTGCTTGCCTGGTGTTCTCCTCTCAGGATAAGCATTCACCTAAGATCTGGACAGAAGAAACACAGAAGGAAAAAGGGTGCCATCCCAAAGGCAAATAGCATGCTGAGCAGGGAGACAAGGCAGGGAAAGCTTTTGCCCTCCTTCCACCAAGAGATTTACAATAATTCTTCCTCCAGAAAAGCCATCAGGAAAGAGAGCAAGGGATCTTCTCCTCAAACCTTTTCTTAGTGCATTTAACAAAATTTGTGATCTATTGGGAGAAACTCTACATTCTATTCCTAATCACTGGTTAGCTTCCACTCTTCCCAAGTCAGTAACTAGAATTTCCATTGTTGTTACAAGCATCCAAATACTTAGCAGAGGTTGTTACATGCACATGCAATTCAAGAAAGTGGTCAATTAAAAGGGTTTTGGTCACCATGCATTTAGCCAGTGGGAAACAACAGAGAATGCCTGCACATCTTCAGGGGATACCTCTGAAGTGAGTGAAAACTCCCCTTCGTTATACTTGCCTGAAAGTAGACTTAGAAAACCTCCATTTGGGTTTGGACCAAACAGGGCACATCACAAATGCCCTTAAGATTCGGAATGAGGATACATCAGGTGTATACTCATATAATGAGCAACAGCCCATTACATAAGAATCTGTTTACCCCCTGAAAACTATGATCAATGAAAAACCTAGACACTGTATTTCAAGAAATCGTAAGAGAGAATCACCTCTTAGAACCACAAAGTAAAAATCAAATCTACCTATCAGTGCCTAGCAAACCAAATCCAAAAACAGTCAAGAAGGTGGTAGCTAAAATCCTGTGTGTTCAATTCAAAATTACTACAAGGAACCAAAAAAGAAAGAATTCTCATAACAAGCTACCATGATTAGGATCACATAGGACTTAGTAGCAAATATCTTAAAGGAAAGAAATCTTAGAATGTGAACATTCTAAAAGGCAAAAGACAACAGGCTTGAAACAAAGAATAGCACTTGAAGAACTAAGTGGGGGAGGGAATATGGATCTTCAGCAGAGTACAATGCTTTCAATCAATATGGAGGAAAAGGTCAAAACTCAGTAGAAATTAAGAAATATGAATCTATACATTTGAGCAATTAGAAGAAGATAAACAATGAAAAAGCACTTCAAAAAAACAAGGCCCAGGTGTGGGATGTTGAAAAGAGGAAAGAAGAGGTAGGGAAAATGGAATATGCTAGAGAAGAATTGAGGAAGAAGGGAGAAGTTACTAATTTGCACAGAGTGCTTGAGAAGAAAAGTATGCAAGGAAGGAGGCGGAGGAGGAGGATGAGAAGGATTCTCCTGAACTCACTCTTCTCTGAAACAAGCAAAAGAATATTGGAAAAAAAAACCCGTGGTGATGATGTAGAGATACATTAAATTAATCAAGGAAACAGATGGGATCAAGAAAAGGGAGGGGGCGGGACAAGAGGAGGCTAAGAATCCTTGAAGGAATAGTCATAAACAAGATAAACTTTGGCTTCAGAGGGTTGATCATAAAGGGGTATTAAAAAGAGAAAGAAGGTGGGAGAATTAGAACTTAGCAAAGAGAGGAGCCGCATAGGAGTAAACAGATTACATAATGTTATATTGCAAGGAGAGATTAGATTCCTCTTAAAAGAGGGGAAAATATAAGAGGGAAATATATAATTATAAATTATAACAGTGAACATAAATAGAATGAAATCACCCTTGAAATGAGAGGGCAGCAAAATGGATTGGAGAGTAGAATCTAATTACATACCATTGACAAGAAACACTTGAAACATAAAGAATCACACTGCAGAATTAAAATCTATTATTCTTTAGGTCGAAAAAGCTAGGATAACAATTATGATCTCTCAAGCAAAGCAACATAAAAAATGGGCATTATTAAAAGAGATAAGCAGTGAAAGTATTATTCTTAAAGACACCAGAGAGAATGATGTAACATCAATGCTGTATACACATGTACACAAATATGTATATGTTTATTTACATATATTTACATATATACACATATTTATGTGGACCATAGGCATAGCATGTAAGTACTTAAAGAATAAATTAATTGAAATGAAGAGAGAAAAAGGTAGCAAAAGACGTTTGGAGACTCCAATATGCCCTTTCATATCTAGACAAGTCTAACAAAAAATAAAAATAAGAAAGAAATTAAGGACCTGAATGAAGTATTAGAAAACTTAGATTATGGTAAATTTCTGGCAATTACCAAATAAGAATTGAAAAGTTTAAAAAACTGAAAGTAAGATGATCTCAGTCTGATGGCAGAAAGCGGAAAGGAATTAAGAAGTTTTTCATAAGTATGAAAGAGGAGAGTATAAAAGCTTGCATGAAGCTTCACATTAAAAAAAAAACTAAAGCTAAGATCTTGGCAACTGCTTCCCTCACTTCCTGGCAAACAGAAAAGAAATGGAAGCAGTGTCAGATTTTGTATTCTTGGATTCAAAGCTCAATGCAGATGGTAACTGCAGCCATGCAGCTCCTTTGAAGAAAAGTCATGGCAAATCTGGACAACATACTAAAAAACAGTGGCATCACCTTGCTGACAAAAGGTCCTTCTAATCAAAGCTATGGTTTTTCTAGTAGATTTCACAGTATGGGCTGTGAAAGTTGGACTATGAGGGAAGCTGAACACCACAGAATCAATAATTTTGAATTGTGGTGCTAGAAAAGACTTTTGAGAGTCCCTTGGATATCCAGGAGAACAATTCAATCAATACTTAAATAAATTAGTTCATGTTACTCACTGGAAGGTCAAATACTGATGATGAAACTTAAATACTTTGGCCATATGATGAGGAGACAGGAGTCTTTGGAAAGGACCCTGATGTTGGGAAAGACTGAAGACAAAAGGAAAAGGGGATGGCAGAGGATGAGATGGATAGTGCCGTGGAAACAACAAATATGAACATGGACAGACTTTGGGACATAGTGCAAGATAGAAGGTCTGGCATGCTATGGTCCATGGGGTCATGAAGAGATGGACATGACTGAACAGCTGAACAAAAAAAAAAAAAAGAAAACCTACATCATAAAAAACTTTGTAAAAGATAGAAAAAGCAGAAATATGAAGTACTTCCTTGACTGATCACAACATAATAAAAATATAATCAATACAGATTATTTGAAAAAAGAGTCAGAAGTAAATAAAGAATAAATATTTTCATTCTAAAAAATGTGGGTAATTTGGAACTATACTTCAAAAGTTACTAATTAGTGCATAACTTTTGACCTAATATTACTACTTGGCTTGTACTACAAAGAAAAAAAAAGAAAGAGGGATGGGATGCATATATATAAAATTTTTCATGCCAGCACTTTTTGTTATATCAAAAACTACAAGTAAAGTGAGTGCCTAACAACGGGGGAGTGGCTGAACAAATAATTATATATTAATATAATAGAATCATATTGTGCTGTAAGAAGTGATCCCAGAAAAAAAATCTTGGAGATCTCATATAAATTTATGGAGAATGAAGTGTGCAGAAGCAAAAGAGCCACTTGTATAATGATTGTAACATTTTAAAAGAAAGAAACCATGAAAAAGTGAAAGACTCGGGTTAAGGAAAAACTGTCTACACTAGATACCTTCACTTTCCCTCCTCAACCCTTTGGAATTTGGTTTCCAGAGTCAAATTAATCTGATCTCTCCAAACCTACTTTCAATGATTTCTTAATTACTAAATCTGATGTTCTTTTCCTAGTACCCATCCTTCCCTGCCCATCTACTACATTTGGCGGTATTGATCATCCTGTCCTGAATACTCTCCTCTCTGTGACTGTACTTTCTCCTGGTTCTTCTTCTGCTTGTCCAACCTTTCCTTCTCAATTTCGTTTGAAGCCTTTTTATCTTTGTCACTTCTTAAACTGTGGGTCATGACCCCATCACCATTTAAGAAGTGATAAAGGAGTTGCAAGTAGAAAAAGTTTAAGAAGAATGGAATTCTATGTCATACTCCCTAATGTAAGTGCTCCTCAGGGTTCTCAAAGTTCTGTCCTGTTCCTTCTTCTTTTCTCTGTTCACTCTCTTCTGGTAAACTCATCAGTTACCACGGGTTTATCTATTATCTCTATAGAGATGAGATATACATATACCTACAGAGTCTCAATCTCTACCCTGAGTTTCACTCCTAAATCATGAACTGCAAATCGAACATTTCAAGCTAGATGTTCCAGAGTCATTGCAACAACATGTTCAAAATAGAAATCATCTTTGCCCCCCAGCTCTGGCCTCTTCCAAAATTCCCTATTTTTTTAATGCCTCACCAACCTGATAGTGTCCTCAGTTCATATACTTGGCATTATCCTCAAACCTCACTCTCTCTTATGTCACAAAACCAATCAATTGTCACCTTGTTGCTTCTTCCTCTACCTTATCTCTTGCATCTAATCTTTCTCTTCATTCACACAGTACTTGAATTCATTCTCTAATCAGTTCTAACAAATTATTGCAAGAGCCTCTGAATTGGTGTGTTTATCTCAAGTCTCTCACTACAGCATCCCATACTCTACTTCCAAAGTACTTTTCCTTAAGTGTAGATCTGACCATGAGACTCCCCTATTCAATCCAATCCAGTGGCTTCCTATTGCCTGTAGAGCAGGCGTTCCTAACCTAGAGTCTGGGATTTTTTATGCTATTTTGATCATTGTATTTCAATATAATTGTAATGCTATGTATTTTATTTTATTTTGTGCATTTTGAAACTGTTCTATGAAGGGGTCCATAGGCTTCAGCAGACTGCTGTACGTACAGAAAATGTTAAGAATCCTTGCTTTAGGATAAAATGTAAATTCTTCTGTTTAGCTTTGAAAGCCTTATCCAACCTGGTCCCAATTTATCTTTCAAGCCTTTTTGGATATTATTCCTCCTCCCACACACTGCAATCCAGCCAAACTAACCTTAAAATTCCTCAATCTGACATCGCATCTCTCATCTCTGTCCCTTTGCACTAGCCAGCCTCCCACGCCTCCGATGTATTCCCTCCTTGAGCACCAGCTTCTGCATGAAGCCTTTCCCAAACATTTCACCTGCTTCTGTCCTCTCTCCCAAACTAGTTTGCATTTAACTTCTTTGTATGTATTTGTATTTATTCATTCTACATTTATACCACACATATTTGTAAATGTATTCATTGTTGCCCCCATTAAACGGAAATTAGAGATTTTTTTTCATTGCTTGTACAAATATCTCTGGCTCTTAGCATAGCGCCTGGCACTGTCCTCAATAAAATCTTTTTGAATACTGACTCTGTTATTCAGTAACCATGACTTCATGTCATCTGAAAATTTGATAAGCATATACCACCGATGAGATCCACTTTGTCTATGCTGAGATATAACAGCTAGTCTTAAAGCCAAACTAGATGAAAGGATTATTTCTAAAGTACTTTCTAAAAACTCCAAACCAGTCGTTTCCTAACACTAGTATCTGCAAAACAATTTCCAATGATTAGCGATCTACTCACCATTGAGAAAAGAGTTACTTTGGGTGTCAATCTGGAAAAAGAGAAATTTTCAGATTGCCCCTGAAGATCGATATCCATTTAAGATTGGTTATTTGTATTTTAGAATGATAATTGTTAGAGGTATAAAGGACATTAAATACCATCTTGTCTAATCCCTTATTTAGAGGAAATATACCCAGACACATAAAGCGTCTAGCTAGTTAGTTAGTGACAGAACCAGGATTCAAACACATTCCTCTTGATTCCCTATTTCCCTTTCTACTATATCACATTGCCTTCTTTTAAAAGGCAATTTTCTAACTTCAAATCACCACCTTACATCCATCCTTCCTATATGAAAAGTTCACTGTCTTCACATTAAATGAACTAACTTTTACCTTCTGACACTAACTTTTTTTTTGCTTTTTTTTGGGGGGGGGGGAAGGTAGGTCATTTGGGGTTAAGTGACTTAACCAAGGTCATATGGCTAGTTTTGTGTTAAGTGTGTCTGAAGGCCGATTTGAATTCAGGTCCTCCAGACTCCAGGGCCACTGCTGTATTCATTGTGCCACCTAGCCAACCCCTGACACTTGCCTCTTAATTTAATAATGATTAATAAGTCCAGAAAATTCAAGGACTTCCAAGAGAAATTATGTTGGGAAAGACTGTTGAGAAAGTACCTTAGAGACCAGCCAGTCCAACCCTCTCATTTTACATATTAAAAATATGTTGAAGTCCAAAGAAATGGTGCAATTTGTCCAGACACTCAACTCCTGAATAACTGGAGTTATAACAACTGGATCTACATGGTACAAGATATCTGGACAAAAGCAGAAATCTTCAATAAATTTTCTGAATTTACATAGTCACCATCATGCCAAACCCTTGGACATTAAAAAGTAGTCAAACACAGAGCCATTTTCTGATACCCAGCAATGACATTAGATGAATAACACAGAATTTGCCTTTCTTTCAGTCATCATTTCTAAAGATTTTAACAGAAAAAGTAATTGATTTGGTGTTGCTAATAAAGTATAAAAATATATTTAGGCTCTCATTGTCCATTCCAGGAAATTCTCAAATGTGTGATGTACTACATTCCAATTCTGAGCAGCCCTACTGCAGTCTCTAACCTTCTACATTTGGCAACAATGAAGGAAACAAATGACATGGAAAAATAATCACAGCATCAAGTGGAAATAATTTAAAGGACTGAGAACAGATCTTGGGGAAAGCACCAACAAGAAACCAACAAAAATGATGGAAAACATTCTTTTGTTTGTGTCAGATATTCCAATATAAATAGAATCAGGACACTTTGATTTGAATTCGGGGTTTGCCACTTAATATCTTTACCACTTAATACCTTTACGTTCCTGGGCCTGAATTCCTTCATCTACAAAGCAAAAGGATCTCACATGACTCATGTGATCTCTAGAGCCCCGTCCAGTTTTTATCCCTATGATCTTATAATAGTTCACGTGTCTTCACACTCAAAGACTAAAAGTCTTTCTAATGTTGCATAAATACATGAGAAAGGGTGCATTAAAATTCCTCTCTCTGTTTCTGTGCATTATTTTGCATGCAATACTAGATATGTTTAGCAGACTTAACTCATCACGATGATTTTGATCAACAAGGGCCTCCTAGAAAAGTACTAGAAGATTCAGATATTGATTTTATGAACTTGATCTTTTTCTTTTTGTATAGGTGAAAAATGCAGCTGCCAATGTACTCAGGGAAACATGGCTAATTTACAAAAATACAAAGCTGGTAAAAAAAATAGATCATTCAAGAGTAAGAAAACATCAGCGTAAATTCTTACAAGCAATCCATCAGTAAGTAGTCATTTTTCTCCCATTCTGCTGTTATATATTTGGATTTATATCAGGGGGAAAAAGTTTATTTTCAGAGGGCATTAAATGGAAAAGTAATGCTTTTTTTTAGAAATGAAGATTTTTAAACACCAAACGATTTGTAAATTCCTTGCATATTTGAGAGATTATATATCAATAACATTCATTGAAAGGAATAAAAATTTGAAACAGCTCTCATTTCATGTGTTGCACACTTTCAAATTATTGCGACGGTTATTGTTAAGGTTGTATTGCCTAACAAAGCATATGAATCTCTGTCATTAGCTATTTGAGAATTAGGTTGGATCTGCATGATGCCAGACATCTGGAGAGAAGCAGAAATCTTCAATAAATTTTCTGAATTTAACATAATCAACATAATGCCAAATACTTGAATATTAAGAAATACCTATATAATTGAGCTTCTTTCTGTATTGTGATCTCACTTAAACATATGTCCTTCATATGGCTCTGTATCCATGAATTCCTTCTGCCAGCAATCTCTTGCTATTATGCTGATGTTAAAGGAAATGGTTATATATGGTTATGTTTTCCTATCTTATAACTCACATCATATTTCAAGAAAAAATACATAAACAATATTGCTGGTGCATTAGAGGCATTGGTTTTTAGGACTTAAGGGACTTTCTTCCCAAGACAGGAAGCATCGTACTATGTGTGTTTTTCCTGGGGATATTGTATTTACATCCTTAAGAAGTGGGAATAGATGGGTTTTTTATCTTCCAGGATAATTTGTTTCACAGAGAGCCAAAGTATCTTTTCCAATGTTACCTAGCAAGACAGTAATTGAAGAAAAAGATCTTTTGATTCCTAGTTTCTTGCTCTGTTCAAGATATCAGACCTCTGTGTCTCCTTAAGTCTAAAATATTTGCAAGTTTCTTCTGATTATTTTTAATAATTTATCTAACCAACATATAGTATCATTCAGATTTTGTTGAAGCTTTACAATTTACTCACCTTCTTATGTACCTGCCACTTACTCTCTTTCCCATCAGTCTGTGTGTGTGTTGATTTAATTGTTTTTATTCCATCTAATCACTTCTTTCTGTTGATTGTGTTTTAGCTTATGTGTTGGAAGAGAAAATAGTTCTCTATATGTTTTCATTCTTATGGGTCTGTGCATACCAGTGTGTGTATTGAACAGAGTATGTCCACATATATTGTAGAGCGTACATCTGTATGGGTAAGGGAGAATCTGTTGCCAAGTCCTTTTCATTGTCCCTTTGTCACCTCTCTCATATATGCCTTCTTTTCTCGGACAATGCCGCCACTCTGGTCCAGTCCCCCATCGTCTCCCACCTGCACTGTTGCAATAGCTTGCTCATTCTTCTCCCTTCCTCAGGTCTCTCCCCACTATATTCATCTTCCACTCAGTTATCAAATTGATCTTAAAGCACATTTGACCATGTCATACCCTTTCCCATTCAATAAATTCCAGTGGCTCCCTCTTACCTCTAGGATCAAATGTAAAATCCTTTCTTTGACTTTTAAATGCCTTCCTAACCTGCCTCCCATCCACCTTTCCTGTCTTCTTACACTTTAATCAGCCATGTACTCTGTGATCCAGTGACAATGGTCTTCTTGCTGTTCCTAGTACAAGACCCTCCCTTTCCTGACTATTTTTGTTAGCTGTCACCTATGCCTGGAATTATCTCCTGGCTTCTCTGTCCCCCTTAAAATCCTTTATAAAATCCTGCTTTGCACAAGAAGCCTTTCCAAATCTCCCTTATTTCTAATGCTTTCCCTTTGAGAGATTTATCCAGTCTCTAATTTGCGCATCCTATTTCTACACAACATGTTGTCTACTCAGTTAGACTGTGAGCTCCTTGAGAATAGGGACTGGGATATTTTTTTGTTTTGTTTTGGGTTTTTTTTTTCCTTTCTTTGTATCCCCAGCACTTAGCACAGTGCCTGGCTCATAGTAGGTTCTAAAAATGCTTGTTGACTGACTGACTAGAGCAAGCGAAGATACAGAGACAGGTCTGGAGGGGTAAGTATTAGCACTGTGTGAATAGTGAAATGCAAGTTGATTTGGTTCATGAATGGATATTATTATAATATTATTGTTCCTAATAAAAATGTACAGATATGAATTCATATAAACCAAAATACATAAAACTTTTGGAAAGTATAAACCAAAATATATTAACAAATATTAAGACTATTTTAATAATATTATGGCATGCCATACTTGGGCAAAAATGGCCTCAGGGAACACCTGTTATCTCTTGCTTACATCAGCCATTGTCTACACGGTCATTTCTATAGTGATTTACATTTCTAACATATCATCTTGAACTTTAAACAACTTTCAAAGACTATAGATCACATTTTATTAATCAATATTGTGACAGTCCTGGGCATATTGTTTTTAGGATAGCTATATTTTCAGGAGGTATTCAATTATATGTTTATAACTATGTGTCGTATAAGTTTATTCTGATACTATATAATCTCATTCTATTTTTGTTGAAGTATAGAAAGTTTTTAAAAAGCGCATAGGGCTCGATTCTTATGGCAAGGTCTTTGATACAGTCAGACCATTCAGACACAGTTTTTATTCTAGACTTTGATAGTTGAATGAGTATTGAAAATTAATTTCTTTGGTAGAGTTCTCCTGATTTTTTCTGTTTAGTAATTACTCTAGGAGAATTTCATTTGCTAATTTTTGCAAATCTAATGGTTTTTGCCTAATCTATTCTCTTCTATTCCCCCTCCCTTTTTTCCTCTTCCTCCACTCCCTTGGTGGTTGAGGTAAATCCCATTACTCATTGACTTCTCAATTTGGGCCATTTAATTTTTAAAGAATTTCATTTTTAAAAAATGTCAATGATGTAATTTGTCTTTTGGACAGACAGATCTATATCATAGAGCTATTAGATTCAGTATGTTTTTATTCTTTTCCATCATGATTTTAACATTAAAATTGATCATTTACTGGTCCTACTTAAAAGCCTATTGATAAATGTGAATCTTTCCCATAGAAAACAGGAGATAGATGGATAGATAGAAAGATATTTTAATAGATCCATCCCTCTATCATATATATGCATAAAACAAGGCATGTTTATCTTGCTCTTATAAAACCAAGCTTCTGAAGAATCCAAAATGAAATAAGAAGTATGGAGAAACTAAATTTCTGTGACATTGTTTGAAATCTGTTCCTTTAAATGGAATCCCACAAGTGCTCACCTTCAATCCAAAATACCTCATACTATTATTTCTAATATCAATTCATACATGAGAGACAGAGACATTTTTATTTTTTAATTTTCTTTTGTTATGAAAATTGGATAATTCTTTTACATTTTCAGACCCACTTGTCTTGAATCATCACTTTAACCACATATATAACCAGAACTTTGAGAATTTGCTGCCTGGAGGGGAGATTTCGTGGGGGGGATTACAATGTGGAAATCCTTATGGGATAAAAAAAATACAAACACCAGAGTTATTCTAAAGAGTTTTGGTGAACCTTATGTACCTGCAGAATTGGTGCAGGACCTTCCAGCTGGTGAATCGAGCCCCCTGTGTCCATCTGAACACCATTCTATGTTCTTTTGTTTCAATATATTTTACAGTTTCTTTTCTTTTGTTTTGTCTTTTTATTTCAACAAAATGAAAATAGAGCTCGGAAGTAAGTTGTATGGGCTGCTCTGCTCAACATTTGCAGAATTTACTGCCGTCCGCATGCAACCAGCAGATCCTTTATTTGTGAATTTCAGTAGTCTGATTGCTACCATAGAAATGTGATCCAAATTCATGGGCTTTTTCTGTGATAAGTGAAGTTCACAAGGAAGGAGTCAACATGTTTCTTACTCTTCTCCTCCCTCTCCCCTCTTTTTTTTTTTACTTTGAGGGGGAAATCCCACAACGCACAAACTTGCATGTTACCTTTTATTCTGGCAGCTGCAGCTAAAGTAAGACCATTAGATCTTTATCATGACAGTCAGAATAAAAAACAGGAAGTCAAGGTCAAGAGGACTTAACATATTAAGCAAAGAAAAGTTCAATTCAGGCAAACATGGATAACCTTATTTTAACTTTTCCAAGCTCTGTTAAAAAAAAAAACTGATGGGCAAAATTCGCTGTTAGATATAATACTGTCTTGTCCCTATTTAACTGATACTTTCCATAATTTTTACCTGATCTTAAGGGCATAATTATCCATCTATTCCCTTGGCATAACTTCAAAATGTAAAATTTATATTTGTGTCTTATTCTATATGGATCTCCTCATTCTGTTCTAAAACTTCATAGCTAGAAGAGAGTTCGAATGATGGTGGCAGTGGTGGTGAGGATGCTAACGGGGAATAAGAGCAGCCACAGAGCTTTCATATTTTGGAAAGGACTTTGCGTATACTTTGATTTGATTTTAGAAGATATCCAACCTCTTTATTATGCACATAAGGAGGCAGTTTGTTCAGAGTTAGTGGCAGAGGTGAAACTATACTCCAGGTTTCTATACTTGGGGTCTAGCACTTTCTTTCCACTGTACCATGTTGTACATCCCTAATGGGCTTACCAAGTTAGCATTTTTTAAAATGTACATCAAGTTAGTATGCAAAAAATGTCTATCACAATGCTACATGGCATTTGGGGGGAAATTATCCTTTGAAATCTTCTCTTTAGGACCAGGGTTCCTAACACTTTTTTGTGTGTCATGGCAGTCTGGTGAAGCTTAAGGACTCCTTCTCAAAATGATATTTTAAATATATAATATATGTAGGATTACAAAGGTAACCAGTTTTACTGAAACTTGGCATCAAAATATGTTTTAAGAAGTTCACAGAGCTTAGATTAAGAATGCCTAGTTTGAGGTGGCTAGGTGGCACAGTGAATAGAGTACCAGCCCTGGAGTCAGGAGGACCTGAGTTTAAATCCGGCCTCAGACACTTAACACAAAACTAGCCGTGTGACCTTGGGCAAGTCACTTCATCCCAATTGCCCTACCTTCCCTCTCCAAAAAAACAAACAAAAAGCCTAGTTTAGGATTAGTTTATAACATCCCATCCTTAACCTTTTAGAATGAAAAGGTGTACACTATATAGTGTAATTTAAATTCAAACCAAAATGGTTTGGTTTCAAAAGAACTTACAGAGAAATTTCTTACGCTCCCAAAGTAAGATAAATAACCTAAAATGACTAGATATTGTTCTTTAAATATTGTTTAACTACCCAAAGAACATATTGCCACAATAGGGCAGCATTGGTGGCATATGGGATATTGTGGCTTCAAAGAATTAGAGATCTGCAGAAATTTCCCTGGCATTACACTCCTGCCCTAAAAGTTAAGGATTTTCTTGTGTACCTATTTAAACTCGTTAAGTAGTTTAAACTACTCGTTAATTTATTGAGCTTCTGAAATATGAGAAACTTGATGATGATTTAAAAAAAGAATTTTTGTTCTAGGGGTAGTTCTTGTTCCATTCATCTTTTAGAGCACAGTTCTGGAGTATAAATAATCTAATTTGTATCACTAAATCGATAAGGACTTGCTTGTCTGAAATGCCAAGAAATTACTTGTCCGAAGTAATTGTTTTCCCATAAGTCGTTTTCCAACCCATTGTTAATTTTTTTTCAATTCTTACTTCAAGATATTATAAAACAAGAATGAGAGAATATTGCATTTTATTTTTTAAAAACCAATATTTTGCCTCAAAGCATCAACTATTAAAATCTTATGGCTTATATGTATACAAATTTTGAAAATAAGATAGTTTCCCTGCCTCTCAAATTTATTAAGTAGTTCAAAATGAAATAAAATAAAATACAGTAAGGAAAAAAGTGAAAAAATTATGAACATTTAGAGTTTTAATATGCTGCTGATTGAATAAAAGCTGTGTTTAAATTAATGAGAATCTCACTTATCACTGTGTTTTCATCAGTCCAAACACTTACCCCAATCCATTTCAGACTAAACAGGGCTAATTACTGTATCTGTTCATATAGGCATAGGAAGGTGTTGAATAATTAACTACAACACTGATGAAAACTCAATTGCTTTATGTGTTTCTTCCTATGTCTATTTGTCATGATACCGAGGCTTCAAAGAATGTTGTGGCTTTCTCTCATATGACTAAATCCTTATTACCCCTTTTCAAGTACAAGTTAAACCACATGGTGGATAATAGTCCTGAGGACATCCCATTTCTTGCTCTCCTTTTTTTGTGGTGTTAAAGAAGCATGCTTTTCATTATACCAGATACATAACCAGTTTTTGACTTTACCCCAAATACTCAAGGCATTATTCATGCAGTTATTTGCTCTTGTTAATTTGGTGCATGCTTTTAGGGGGGGAAAAGATAAATGAAACAAGAAAACTATCTCACTTGAAGTTTTACCTCATAGATTAAGAAGTGTAAAGATGGAACAGAGGAAATTAAATGACCAAGCAAATACATTGGTGGACCTGGTCAAGGTGAGTCAACACGTTCCTTTGTCAAAAGCCAAGGCTATTCTCATGGTCCTCTAGTCTGAGTGTTTTGTCAAGGGTTATTAAGATAGAATACCATCAGACAGTACTTGTGATTTCTGCAGATCCTTCAATGTCCATAGTAATTCCATGTTGGACAAAAGCATGCTGTCTGTCATCATCAGACTGAAATATCAAGAATAGGATTTGGTATAAGGATTAGACTGCGGATACCTTGTATTCAATGATGTGTCTAGTTGTAGGTGTTTCAGAAGGAGAAAAAAAATTAAAAATTAACTTCCTACTTTAAACATCGTGAGATTTTCCAAAGCTCTGGTCGCTAGAAGTCTTTTTTTAAATATCTGTGTTTTATATAAAAATATCTATAGACAGCAGATAAAGAGCAACTGGAGATTAGAGAAAGGAGAAAAGACAGTGTGAATAATCTCCAAGAAAGGATGGGAAAGGAAGGGAACAAGGTACATGGGGAGGAGCTGGCCATGAGGAGGAGGACCATCTCCTCATTAGTATGGAGTACAGAATGGGGGACGGTGTCAAGGGATTACAAGATGAGAAGGGGAAAGAAAAGAGATCCCAGTGAATGGCTATGATTTTCTCCCTAAAGAAACGACACAGAAGCAGATATTTTAAGAGATAAAGTGATTTTTCCCAGGTCAAACTAGTAGCAGAGAGCAGAGCTGCAGTGAAGAGGCCAGTTCCAGTATTATTTCCAAGGCATTAAGAAGCTTGTGATTGCTTTTTCTTATTTTTTCAATTAGATTTCATTATTAATACTCAGAAGCCACACTCGGGTGTGTTGGCTTTAGAATGCCAGCTATGTTGTTATTTCTTTCTTTGTATCCCTGAGTCTGGTGCTTGAAATTGTGTTGAGCCAATGTTTCCTGAATGAAGAAATGAACACGTTAATAGTTATTGTTAGCATTTAAGTTCAGGCTTGTGAACCTCTTTGAAAATATCTCATTTTGTCCTCACAACAGCCCGGGGAGGTAGATATAATGAAAGTGAGACAGGTACAGGTTAAGTGATGCACCCAGGGTCACGTAGCAGTAAATGTCCGAGGCCTCTTGTTGTTGTTGAATCATTTGTCACATCCAACGCTTTGTGACCCCATTTGGGGGTTTCTTGGCCAAAATACTGGAGTGGTTTGCCATTTCCTTCTCTAGCTCAATTTGCAGATGAGAAAACTGAGGCGAACAGGGTTACGTGATTTGCCCAGGGTCACACAGCTTAGTGTCTGAGGCAGGATCTGAACTCGTCTTCCATTCTCCAGGTCTAGGACTCTTATCTACCTACCTGCCAATGAATGGATGCATGAATGAGGGCAGCAGGGAGTGGGAGGGAAAGGGAGTGGGGGGAAGAGAGAAAGAGAGAGGGAGAGAAAGAAAGAAAGAGAGAGAGAGAGAGAGAGAGAGAGAGAGAGAGAGTATCGATTCCTCGGTGGACATCATAGCAGGAGAGGCCATACTAGCTGAATATTTAGTACTTGAGCACTTCTGGGGCCGTACCCTCTCTTCATACGACTTACGTATGTATTATACCCTTCCTTTTCAGACACAAAGCATCATATATGACATGATTTCTGACATAAATGACAGAAGTGACGAATTTGACAAGAGGGTTGGTAACCTGGAAAATAAGTTAGAGGCTTTGATTGGTAACATTCAAACCCTCCCTGAACTGTTAATTCAGACAATCAATAAGCAACAAAGAACCTTCCTGGAAGCCCAGATGCAGAACTCCAACAGGAATGCGGCCTGCAGTGAAGAGCGGTCCCGGTCGCTGACCCGAAGGCGGAGGTCGTCCTCCACAGCACCACCAACCTCATCAGAGAGTAGCTAGAGGAGAATAAGTTAACCACAAAATAAAAGACTTTTTGCCATCATATGGTCAATATCTTAGCTTTTATTGTAAAGCCCTATGGTTCTAATCAGTGTTATCTGGGTTCTGATGTCAGAATTCTGGGAACCTGAACACAATGTTTTAGGCCAAAATGAGTGAAAACTCTTTTCTTTTCTTTCAGATGCACAGGGAATGCACCTATTACTGCTGTATAGATTGTTCCTCCTGTAATTCCACTAACTTTTTATTCATGCACTTCAAACTTTACTACTACAGTATATAATATAATAAAAAAGATTAATTTCTGCATATATTTGCTTTATCACTCCAGCATAACTTTGGAATACAATATTTTTGCATTATCTTCAAGGGCAAATGATCGGTGAGAACACCTAGGTACCAATAACACTAATTCCCAAAATTTCAGTCTATTGGGAAAAGAAATTAAATTGCTTGGTGCAGTATTCTTTCAAACAGTATCTAAAACCAGGTCACTGACACAGCCACCTTTCCATTTGTAAAATTAAGGGTTTCTATTAATTTGCAAGTTAAAGTCTAGGCTCACTATGTCACAGGTCTCACAAACTGTTTGATTAATCAGTTTGTTCTCAATTCCATAGAAAATTAGCATGATAACGATGCTAAGATTAACCCTAAATTCATTGAGTGATATTTTCTTAAATATAATTCTAGAGTTTTAACATCCAAAAAACCCAGTATTTCATAAGTTCCCTTTTATTCATTAATCATGGACTATCTTTGTTGCTTTCAAAGAGCATATACTTAATAGAAAGGAGAATCAGTAGAAGGGGTGCTTTCATTTTCATAGACCTTTTTGATCTATAACATCCCATAATTACTTTCTCTGGGCCTGAAATAAAGTTGGAAACATTTTTGTTCATGTTTCTAAAATAAAGTACTTTTAAGGTAAGTCCACATTCACTTTACTTATCAATTCACTCTCATGCTCTCTTATCTTCTTACTTATATCCCTTAATACAATGCAGAGTGACCCCCCCAACCCTGGCCCCAACAACTTTCCTCGAATAGAACAGATGCCTGATATATAATTATGATTCTATGGTTCTGCTGTTGGTCTTCTTTTGGTCTTTACTTTGACATCTGACACACAGGCAGACACAATTTGAGAAGACATCCCTGAATAATGATTCCCTCACACTATGACTTGTGTTCCCTGTTATTCATCTGGATGTGCTGTAGGACCTAGTGTTTGGAAAGTCGTCTGCGATGTGGAATAGGCTAACGTACAGATTCCCCATTCTCCTTTAGTCATTTTGATCTGTCTATAGCTTTTATTAAGCAGTAAATTTTCACATCTCAAGTCTCTGACTCATAGTGCTTACACCCACAGCATCATTTCCTAAGTATCCCCATTGTAATTCATTTCTGGCCTTTGAAAGTTGCTAATACAGATATAGCTTTCTTCTTTACCTATAGATAGAACTTTGGTGCAATATATGATCTGGGCAGTATGCCTGGATAAAGTGACTTTTATGACTATTCTTTGTTGTCAGTGCTAAAATCAAACATTGTCTTTCCAGGCCAAAAACATAAAAAGTGACATTTCTTAGGAGAACACAAGGACATAATATTACTACCAAAAGAAATCTAAGTGGCCATACATAAGCACAACTCCTAATCCCAAATATATTTTTGGTTATATGAAATTCATTGTCCTAATCAAGAAAAGTTTGTGTTTTCATGTTAAAAATCCCACTCTACAAACTTTGGGAAACACATCAGAAAATCATGGACATATTTCGTATCTTCTTAATACGAAGGGGAAGGGAAATAGAAAAGAAACCAGGGACAAAAATAATTTATTCACATATTTCTACCTTTAACACAAAGGCTAATCTGTCGTAATGATGAGATAGTGTGGTAGTCTAACTATGATTTGCATCTCACTGATTGATTCACAACTCCAACCCAAAGAACTGAAACTTGAGGAAAAGCTGATGTATTGCTGGTCTACTAATAAATATGAAAATTAAGAGATTATATTCTACAAGTGTAGAATGAGGAACATATCTCTAGTCTCTAGATGGTGGGAAAAATAAAAAAACTACCTAACACCAAATAGTCAAAATAAAAAGGTTGGGTGGGAATGGGAAGAGAATATCCAAACATCAACTATATTGCAAGCATTGCCACAAGAATGTGTAGTTCATATGCATCTTTTAAAGACTGGAGTCAAACTGGTGGCAGTTTTGTGTACCTTGACACAAAAAGTCTACAAAGGGATGGGTGCTAGGAAGACCTAAATACGCCACAAAAGTTCTGCTTTGATGTCTCATGGTGAGCAAAGTGAACTTGGGTTTATACAAAGGCATATAGTCCTGCGGACTGCTTTGTCTTCTTTTAGGAAAAACAAATCCCTCTCACAGGCAGAAGAGAAGAAGCGTGTGGAGTGGCTAGGTGGTGTAATGAGTAGAGCACTGGCCCTGGAGTCAGGACGACCTGGGTTCAAATCTGACCTCAGACACTTAACACAAAAAAACTAGCCATGTGACCTTGGGCAAGTCACTTAACCCCAACTGCCCTCCCCCCAAAAAAAGAAGAGAAGAAGCATGGACCTAACCAATGTTGTGGGGAGATGCTGGTAGGTATTAGATTTATCACAGTTAGGTCTTGATGTGAAGGAACTTCTAGAGCTTGTACAACTATATGGCCTGACACAGATTTCTGTTCACCATAGGCCATAGAAAGTCTTAATCAGTGGTGTCTGGGCTTCTCAGCTTGGTGGGTGCCAGAGCACGAGAGTCACCATACCCTATCCTGATGAGACCAAGTCTAATAAAACTGAAAATTAAGTGCTGCTCTATTCTTGTTACCGTGTTAGAACAAAGTCAACTTTTTTGTCTACTTTTCAGTGACTTAGGAGTGCCTCATTTTGTCCCAAAATCACACCTGAATTAAGAAAGTGCTAGCATTAGGCATTAGTTCTAACATTTTATGTAACAGCCATTGGGACAAGCTGAGATAGGCTTGTGGCTCACATCCCAGTTGAGTTGAGGAAAGAGCACTATAAATACTTAGAAAGGGACTATTTGACAGTGCATAAGTCCCAGGTACTAGAGACCTCCTGATCTTGGGACTGGCAGTTCTCTCTGTAGGACAGGGATAAGGCTCCCAGAGAGAGTGATAAATTCAGTAAGTACTGAAAGAGGCTGTCTAGGAAGGTAAAGAAAGCATCAAATTCAGCATTCCCTGATAGCTGTTAAGTTAGACTGCAGCAGTATAAGAAGATTAAATACAAAAATATCTCATATACAGCTATGGCAGTCCTTGGAGGAAAAACATATCTTTGAGAACATACTCTAACAAAATAGAAAAATAGAGGATTGCTGAACCAAATGTGCAATTTGTAAAATTGGAAAAATTAAACACAAGCCCAAAGCATGTAAAAAAGAATGAAATTTAGAGAAGAAACCAAAAACTATAACTAAAACTATAGGCTGGTTCTTGAAAAGACTAAGAAAATTAATAAACTCTTTAGCTAACCTGGTTTTTAAAAGGGGAGAAAAGCAAAACCACCAAAAAAAAAAAAGAAGTTAAAAATTTCAAAATCAGAAATTCAAAAAAATCAAAACCTACTATATACATTTATTGTATATGCAAGCAAAACAATTCAATAGAGGAATATCTACAAGAATGTCAAGTATACAACGTGAATTAGAAAGCTGAAACAATTCAGCTTCATAAAAAATAAATCAGTGACGGCTAGGTGGTACAGTGAATAGAGCACCAGCCCTGGAGTCAGGAGGACCTGAGTTCAAATGTGGTCTCAGACACTTAACACTTACTAGCTGTGTGTCCTTGGGCAAGTTACTTAACCCCAATTGCTCTGCCTTTTCCCTTCAAAAAGAGGATAAATAAATAAAAGTATACATAAATGTATCACCACAGGAGTAGGGGAGAAGAGGGAGAATGATCCAGATGGATTTACAAGTAAATTTTATCCTGCCTTGAAGAAGAATTGTACACATCTTCCCGCACTTGTGTAATGGCAGTGCTTTCATGGCTACATGCTGCATTTTAAGCAGACTTCTATCTCCTTTCCCAGTGGCCTGATTTCCTGAGAGGTAAGAATTCATTAGGACACGACTGGACCATGCTGCGTGCTAGCCATCGGCCTGCTTTGCCACTTCCCTATTCCCATTCTCCCGGTTTCACCTCTTGGTGGGACAATAACCAAATGAACACTGCCCTTCCTAGTAAATAATGTGGTGTTCAAGGATGTCTTTCAATTTGCTTTTTAAGTACTGTATTTTTTCTGCTCCTCACCAAGGGCAGGTATTACCAAACAAAACTTGATTGGTAGGATAAATCTGTAGCCACAGAACACAACAGAGCCCATACATATACACATCTACTCGTGTAAATTAATTTAGTATTGTTAATTCTATAGTGTACAAACTGACACCAAAGAAGTCATGGACAGTGGTATGAGGCCTATAATGTTGAAGTTGTTATAAGGAAACATTCTACTAAAAAGAGTGCTAACTTAAGGTAAAAACAAAAAATGGTTGACAGCTAGCTGGCAGTGCGAGATAGTCAATAAACTTTTAAGTGCCTACTGTGTTCCAGACTACTTTGTTAAGCACTAGCAAAGAGAGACAACAGACTGTATCTGCTCTCAAGGAGCTCTCAGTCTGATGAGGGAGAGCACAAGCAAGCAAATATGGACAAAAAAATATGGTTGTAGAAGTGCAGCAGTGGCACATGTGGCGAGGCTCTACTTGGGCAGAGTGAGCACTGTCCTTCTGTGCAGCTCACAGGAAGCACAAAGAGACACCTTTAGTTTCTTCTCCAAAGGAGACTTTCATACCTGGCAGGTAAGGAAATGAGGTTGGAGCTAGAGATCACCACTCTGCACCCTCAGAGATAGGGTGTCAAGCTAAAAATATTGTTAACCTAGGGGATATAAACAGGTTCCATCTCATATTTGATCACTTTGTCATTTTGAGGGGAATGAACCCAAGCTCTATATCCAAGGCTTCACTCTTTCCCCACCTAATACCAGTTCTACATGAATATACATAAAGACTAACAGAATAACCCATTTATCCAAATCATAACAAAACAGAAATCAGAGAAGATATACATGGGAAAACATATACCAGACAATATAGAGTGAGGGAGTTCTCCCATCGGGAATGAGATAACCCAGCTCGACTGAGACAGAAAGAGACAGAAACAGAAACAGAGTCAGACAGACAGAGACAGAAAGACAGAGAGAAACAGACAGATACAGAGACAGAGAGAGACAAAGACAGACAGAGACATAGAGACAGAGATAGAAACAGAGACACAGAGACAGAGACAGAAAGAGTGAGAGTGTCCTGGATCTCACCCAAGGGGACACTCCTCAAAGGTTCTAGAGTAACTACAGGGACATGAGGAAGACTACACACTCCTCTTATGTCTTCCCAGAGTCTTTTCCTCCAGTAGCATGAAATGGAGTTTACTTCTTCCATCTTCTCTCAAAGCTGAAAGCTGACACTATCCTAAAATAAGACTTTCACTTTGAGAGTCATCTCTGGAATCCATCTCCAAATCTGTCCTGCCCATTATACACAGCAGAGCCTTCATCTCCACCAGAATAAAGTCTCATACCATTGGGCTTTGGGACAGGGGTTACATAATCTATGCACAAGAAATATAGAAAATAACTAAGACAAAAGCAACTAGAACTAAGAGGGACTGAGACAGATTTCCTAAAGAAGGAAAGATTTTATTTGGGACTTGAAGGAAGTCATAAAAGTCAAGAAGAAAAAAATGAGGGTGGAGATTGTTCTAGACAAGTAAAAATTGTCACCAGCCAGTGAAAATTCTCTGAGTTGGGGGATGAATTATCTTGTTCTAGTAATAATAAGAAAGCCAGTGTTATTGGATTGGAAAGTGGGGAGGGGGAATAAGGTGTAAGAATACTGGAAAAGTAGGAGGGGGCCAGGTTGTAAAGTCATCTTGCTGGGCAGGGGGAGATGGAAGTCACCAACTGCACCTAGTTGTAATGCCTTTCCTCTTCATTTCCTCTCAGGGAATGCATGCAACAAGAGATAAAAAGAAGGTGGTCAAATGGAAGACACCAGCACAGCACCAGGCAGACGCCATCATGGGTCCTGCCCCATCCCTGCAGGTCCCACCACAGCACCAGGCAAGCAGCCAGGGACAGCCACCCCAGGCACAAAAAGCTTGGGACAGTGCTCCCTCACCCCCAGGAACAGGGCTCAACTTTAGTGAAATAATCTGTAAAAGATGAGCAAAAAAGAAAAAAAAAGAACATGACCATAGAAAGTTATTATGGTGACAGGGAAAACCAAGACACAAACTCAAAAGAAAACAATGTCAGAGTCTCAAAGAAATAATGAAATTGTCTCAGATCCAAAAAGAACATGTAGAAGAGCTCAAAAAGTTATTTTAAAAATCAAATAAGAGAGTTAGAAGAAAAACTGGGAAAAGAAATAAGAGTGATGAAAGAGAATCATAAAAAAAGAGTCAACAACTTGATAAAGAAAGGACTGAAAAATGGAAAAAGATGGACAAAAATTTACTGAAGAAAAGAAATTATTAAAAGATAGAATTGGCCAAATGAAAAAGGAGGTTTAAAAAGTTAACCAAAGAAAGTAACTCCTTAAAAATTAGAATTGGACAAGTGTAAATTCCATGAGACATCAAGAAATGATAGAATAAAATCAAAAGAATTTTAAAAAAGAAAATGTGAAATATCTCATTGGAAAAATAACTGACCTGGAAAATAGATCCAGAGGAGATAATAGAAGAATTATTGAACTATCTGAAAGCCCTAATTAAAAAAGGAACTGGACATACTTAAAGAAATTTAAAAAAAAAAAACCTGTCCTGGTATCCTAAAACCAGAAGGTAAAACAGACATTGAAAGAATCTGCTAATCACTTCCTGAAACAGATCCCAAAATAAAAACTCCCAGGAACATTAAAGGCAAATTCCAGAGCTCCCAGGTCAAAGAGAAAGTATTGCAAGCAGTCAGAAAGAAACAATTCAAATATCACCAAGCCACAGTCAGTATTACACAGGATTTTGCAGCTTCTACACTAAAGGATTGGAAGCATGAAATATGATATTCTAGAAGGCAAAGGAGCTAAAATTACAACCAAGAATCAACTACCTAGTGAAACTGAGCATAATCCTTCAGGGAAAAATAATAATCATCCAGGACAGAGAGGACTTTCAAACTTTCCTCATGAAAAGACCAGAGCTGAACAAAAAAAAGTTGGATTTTCATATACAAACTCAAGAAAAGCTCAATAAGGTAAAAAGGTAAGAGAAAACATAAGGTTTTCATAAATGTTAAACTGTTTGTATCCCTACACAGGAAGATGAGACTTGGGATTATTACGAACCATATCACTATTAGTGTAGTTGGAAGGAGTATTCATAGAGAGTGGAGCTATAAAGTGACTTTGAGGGGATGATATCCAAAAAAGTAAAGGGATGAGAAAGAGAATTACACTGGTAACAGAAGGAAGAGAGAAGTAGAAAGGGGCAAATTATCTTACATGAAGAGGTGCAAAAGGTCTATTATAGTGGAGGGGGAGATGAAAAGGGGGGATGCTTATCCACTTGAACCTTACTTTCATCTAAATTAGTTCAGATACAAAATAACACACACAATCATAGAGTCTACCTACCAAAACAAACCCAGGAACTATATGAACACAATTACAAAACACTTTTCACAGAAATAAATCAAATCTAAACAACTGGAAAAATATTAATTGTTCATGGGTGGACCAAGTCAATATCATACAAAAGGACAATTCTGCCTAAATTAATTTACTTATTCAATGCCATACCAATCAAACTACCAAAAAATATTTTATAGAACTAGAAAAAAATCATAACAAAATTCATCTGGAAGAACAAAAGGTCAAGATAATAAATTAAATAAATAATAAATAATATTATAAATATTATAATATTTATATTATATAATGTTATATAATATATAACATAAAATATAATAATAAAAATATAAAAATGATAAATAAATAAATAAAATTAATGAAAAAATACATAGGTGGCCGGGCTCTGCCAGGTCTCAAACTATATCATAAAGTGGTGATCTTCAAAACTGTCTGGTACTGGCTAAGAAATAGAGTGGTGATCAAAAGGATAGATTAGGTACACAAGACACAGTAATAAATGACCATAATAATTGAGTGTTCGATAAATCCAAAGACCTCAGCTTCTGGATAAGAACTCACTATTTGACAAAAACTGCTGAAAAAGCTGAAAAAATAGTACAGGCAGAAATTAGGTATACACCAACATCTTATGTTGTACAGAAAGATAAGATCAAAAGGGGTACATAATTTAGACATAAAGGATGATACCATGGGAAAATTAGGGAAGCATGGAACAGTTTACCTGTCAGATCTACGGAGAAGGGAAGAATGTGTAACCAAATAAGAGATAGAGAACATTATGAGATATAAAGTGGATAATTTTGATTACATTAAATTAAAAATGGTTTGCATAAACAAAATACAGCCAAGATTAGCAGGAAACCAGAAAACTGGGAAACAATTTTTAGAGCAAGTGTCTCTTACAAAGGTTTTATTTCCCAAATATTTAGAGAACAGAGTCAAATTTATAAGACTACAAATCATTCCCCAATTGATAAATAGTCAAAGGATATGAACAGGCAGTTTTCAGAAAAAGAAATCAAAGCTATCTGTAGTCATGAAAAAATGCTCTGAATCACTATTGATTAGAGAAATGCAAATTAAAACAACTCTGAGGTATCATCGCATATCTCTAATATTGGCTAATATGACAGAATAGGAAAGTGACAAATGTTGGAGGGGATGTGGGAAAATTGGGACACTAATGCACTGTTCTAGAGAACATTTTGGAACAATGCCCAAAGGGCTATAAAACTGTGTATACCCTCTAATCCAGCAATACCACTACTAGGTTTGTATCTTAAAGAGATCATAAAAAAGGGAAAAGGGGGCGGAGCCAAGATGGCAGTGTAGAAGCAGCAAAGTTTCGCAGCTCCCACACAGCCACCTTAAATACTCATAAAATACGACTCTAAACAAATTTTAGGGCTCCCAAACTCACAAAAATATAGAAAACACATCTCTCGCTGAAGGCAGCTTGGCAGATGGGGCTCATCGAGGCAGGCTGGGAGCCAAGGATGGCCCAGCTCAAAACCATGCCCTGGCTACAGGGTGGTTAGGAGGAGCCATAGCTTGAGTCTGCAGGAGAGTGGATCTGCAGCACCTGAGGCAGTTGCCACATTTATCAAGCCAGGAAAAATAAGGCTTAGAGAAAGGTCTGTGGAATTCAAGCTAAATTTGGGGGAGGAAAAGCATCCAGCCAAACTGCTCCCAGGGCAAGGAAGCAGTGGGAAGGGGCAGGATCAGCTGCAAGAAGCAACTGACTCCACTGGGCTGCTTCAGAGCTCCTATCCTGCCAATTGCAGGGAGGCCAAGATTAATGATCAGGGCCAAGGGCTCTTGCGTTGAGGGGCCTGGATCCAGATCATGGTCTTGGGTGGTGGTCCTGGGGTGCACTTTCAGCAAGCCAAAGCTGGTGGGGGCTGCAGCACCCCCCTAATAGTTCCAGCAGCTGTGAAAACCCCAGCGACTTGGGACAGACCTTTCCCCCACTAGAAGCAGAGTTCCACAGAGCTAAAAAGTCAAGCAATTAATTGACTGGCCAACATGAGGAAAAGGAAGCAAAATAAGAACAGCAATAAAACTCTAGAATCCTTTTGGGGGGACAGAAAGGATCGAAGTATGGAACAGGAGGAAGACAACACAGTCAGAACTCCTATACCAAATGCTTCCAAGAAATGTGAAGATTGCCTACAAGCTATAAATCAGCTTAAAAAGAACTCTGAAAACCAAATAAGAGAAGTGGAGGAAAAATTGGGAAGAGAAATGAAAATGATGAAAGAAAATCATGAAAAGAGAGTCAACAACCTGACTGAAGAAAACAACACCTTAAAGAACAAATTAACTCAAATGGCAAAAGAGGCCCAGAAAGCCAATGAGGAGAAGAATGCCTTAAAAAGTTGAATTTGCCAGATGGAAAAAGAATCTCAAAAGCATTCTGAAAAGAATAATTCCTTCAGAATTAGAGTGGAGCAAGTGGAAGCTAATGACTTTATGAGAAACTGAGATACTATTAAACAGTTACAAACAAAAGAAAAAATGTGAAATATCTCCTGAAAAATACCACTGACCTGGAAAATAGATCCAGGAGAGACAATTTGGAAATTATTGGTCTACCGGAAAGCCATGATCAAAAAAAGAACTTGGAAAGCATCCTGCAAGAAATTCTCAAGGAAAATTGCCCTGATATTTTAGATTCAGAGGGCAAAAGAGAACTTGAAAGAATTCACCAATTACCTCTTCAAAAAGATCCCCAAAAGAAAACTCCTAGAAATGTTATTGAAAGTTTCCAGAACCCCTAGTTAAAGGAGAAAATATTACAGGCTGCCAGGAGGAAACAATTTGAATACTGTGGAAACACAATTAGGATAACCCAGGATCTGGCAGCTTCTACACTGAGGGATCAAAGGGCCTGGAATATGATATTTCAAAGATTAAGGGAGCTGGGATTAAAACCAAGAATTACCTACCCAGCAGAATTGTGTATAGTGTTCCAGGGGAAAATATGGTCATTCAATGAGGTGGAAGACTTTCAAGCATTC